>PYSQ01000188.1:12320-26158 GCA_003049435.1 Nakataea oryzae | reverse complement strand
GGGGGGGGGGGGGGGGAGCTCCGCCAATGCCCCTGTCGCGGATTTTTTTTTCCCTTTCTCTCTTTTTCCCCCTCGCCTTATTTTCTTATCAGTGAATGGTACTCCATGTGGATCTGGTGGAGAGTGGGGGAGGGGCCCGGCTGCTATTGGCCGCCGACATGGCACGTCACGTGCCATCGCGTCGTCTATTAGCCTCCTACATGGAAAAGGTCTGGAATGATTATAGAGCAGGGCCCCCCTGCATTGTTCAGCAGACGAGCACCATTTCTGCATTTGTTGCGACGTCGGACACCACCAAGAGCCATCTCATGCCGTGCTGACGCGGAGCTAGCACGGGTGGCGTGGTTTACGTGACATGACGGAATGCTGCACTTTCTGCCTCGAAAAATGACACCTGGCACAGTATCTCGGAGATTGTCGGCACACATTGCCATGCCGTCAACGGTCTTTGGTCTCCCCATTTCGCTGCTGGGGCCTGGCTATCAACCAAAGTTAAACAACCGGGTCGTCCAGGCGCCCCCCATGCCAGCCCCATGGACCGACGTCGTCGCCGCGGCAGACGGCACTCGATTCTCCGCCATCGGATGGGCCCGTCGTGTCGGGATTTGTCATTGGGCTGGGCGGGTGCTGTGTGTATGTGTGTGTTGCGAGTGAGGGATTCCGGCCAAGGCAGCTCTGGAGGTCGCCGGTGATCCTCGCGAGGCGATGCCACACGGCGTCTGATTCCATCGGCACACAACAGACCCTGAAGGCTCTTGCATGTTGCCCAACCGACTGGTCCTGTGCAGGGCCCGGCAGGGCTGGCTGCGGTGGGCTCTCGGCAATGCTCCCCGTCGCCCGACCGGGATATGGGAGCAGGAGCCTCTTGCCTGTGGACCCTGACGCTGGAGCCCGCCGAGCCAATCATGGTGCGGCGAATTCAAGTCACTGAAGCTCGGAATTCTCTCAGCTTCTCTCCGCAACGCCGACCCATTTTGCCTTTGCTCGCTCGCGCTCCCTTCTTATACAGCAGTCGCGGCTCGGTTGACATCTGCCCGCCCTTCTTTCCCACTGTCCTGTTGTCTAGTGCTCCCTCCCCAACCAGCCAACCTCCGATCCAACCCACAAGTAAGTCGGTCCCCCCCTTCTGCCTCGACACCCAGCGACCCATCAGGGCCAGCTCGAGATAAGAGGCCACGCACACCAGATCTCGTCCAATGGCTAACGCTAAGCTTTCCCCGAACAGAATGGCGTCTGCCGCTTCCCGCCAGTTCCTCCGCGCCGCCACCCGGACCTCGGCCCGTGGTGCCTTCTCCACGAGTGCCCGCACCGCCGGGCGTCGCTTCTACTCTTCTGAGGCCCCCAAGCCCTCGAGCGGCGGCTCGTCCTGGGTCTGGCTGGCTGGTGCCGCGGCTGCTGCAGGCGGCGCCGGGCTCTGGTACACCCAGCAGGGCCCTGCCTCGGCCAAGTTCTTCAAGCCCGAGTTCAAGGACTACCAGGCCGTCTACAACGAGGTCGCCAGGCTCCTGCAGGAGAAGGACGACTATGAAGACGGCAGCTACGGTCCCATCCTCGTCCGTCTCGCCTGGCACGCCAGCGGCACCTACGACAAGGAGACTGGCACCGGCGGCAGCAACGGCGCCACTATGCGCTTCGCTCCTGAGGGTGACCACGGCGCCAATGCCGGTCTGAAGACCGCCCGGGACTTCCTTGAGCCCGTCAAGGGTACGTTGGCTGCTTGCTCGCTGCTGTCGTGTAGCTCCCCTGCTTGCCTGCCTGCCTCCCTACCTACCCCCACTGGGGTAAACAGAGACGAAAGATGCTGATATTTTGCCGCCACCCCACAAACAGCCAAGTTCCCTTGGATCTCGTACTCGGACCTGTGGATCCTGTCGGGCGTCTGCGCCATCCAGGAGATGCTGGGTCCCAAGATCCCCTTCCGCCCCGGCCGCGCTGACAAGGACGTTGCCGCCTGCACCCCCGACGGCCGCCTTCCCGATGCCACCCAGGGCGCCGACCACCTGAGGAACATCTTTTACCGCATGGGCTTCAACGACCAAGAGATCGTCGCCCTGTCGGGTGGGCACGCCCTTGGCCGCTGCCACACCGACCGCAGCGGCTTCGACGGCCCCTGGACCTTCTCGCCCACCATCCTGACCAACGACTTCTACAAGCTGCTGCTTGAGGAGAAGTGGGACTGGAAAAAGTGGAACGGCCCCAAGCAGGTGAGAGCAAGCTCTTCCCGTGGCACGCTAGTGCTTAGTTGGCCCCGGCCGTCCTGTACCGGCTTTAGGAGCGTGGGGAAAAGGAAAAGAAAGAAAGAGAAAAAAAATGATGAAATGAGATGCTGACACTTGCCGCCTTCCCACCTTGCAGTACGTCGACAGGAAGACCAAGACCCTGATGATGCTGCCGACCGACATGGTTCTCACCCAGGACAAGCAGTTCCTGCCGTGGGTCAAGAAGTACGCTGCCGACAACGACCTGTTCTTCAAGGACTTCTCCAACGTCGTGCTCAAGCTGTTTGAACTTGGCGTGCCTTTCGCCGAGGGCACCGAGAACCAGAGGTGGACCTTCAAGTCTACCAACGAGTAGATTTGCTGGCAGCCATTGTTTCCACTCAACTTCCAAGGGCGAAGAGCCCGCAGTGTTGTAGATTAGGTGTATGTAACCTCGAGGTCATAGAGTGAAGAGATGAGGCACAAGAGCGGAGTTGTCTCCGAGCTCTTGTTAATACCCCCCGATGTAGTTTCAGCGTTATAGAGCAGGGAATTTTGAGCACAATGCCCAGTGCCTCGTGCCATTGAACACATTGTGAAAAATAAATGTTTTGGAGGGGATGGAATTTGACGTGCAAGCAGACTCGAGGGTTGGGTCGCGTTGCTTTGGTGAGGGGAAGGCCTGCATCAAATACCACTTCGGCATTGTCCCAGACGTCATTTCTTGGCCTGTTCCTATTGGAGGCTTGCTTGCTTACCTCGACGGCGCGAATGCACCTGGATTTCCCCCGCACTTTCCGCGGGTGTCAGTGAGCAGGATCGGGCCTTGGTCAGGATGAAACGCTAACTGCTAGGATTACCCTGTGCGTTGCTACCTCGCGTGCGTCTAGACCTGGTCGCCATGGCGTCGTCGCCTCGGCAAAAAGGCACCTGAGGCCAGGGAAAGAAAGCACGCACGCTGCTATGGGAGCTTGCGCGCGCGCGTCTCTACAATGCCGGCAAGGTTTTTCACTAGGGGCCATGAAAGCATTCCCGAATAAAAAAGTATAAAAAATGGGCTCGTTCTCCAGCGTTCAAAATACGGGCGTGCAGTTCGTCTATCCAAATCTGGACATGGCGTGGGAAGGCCCGGCAGAGACTGGCCATCTGGTTGGTACGTAGCTGCCCCCTAGACCTAGGCATAGCCCCAGATTCCCACGTCTCCTACAGTGTCCGCATCGCCCCAGGGATTCCGGCATGGCCTCAGGCCATCGAGAGCCTCGACTCAACCTCGTCCCGCCACCACCCCCCAAAGTCGATGACGGCGCGACCCTTGCGTGCATGCTCGGCGCAGAACACCATGGCGTGGCTGCGCAGGACCTCTTCGAGCGTGCAGCCGACGTACTCGCGCTGGGCGCGGTCGGCGGTCCACCCGTGGTTCTTGACCCTGTCGACGGCGAGAACGAACTGCCGCGTCAGCCCGTTGTCGCCGCCGCCGTGGCCGACGCTCTCGAGCCGGGGCCGGTGCACCGTGGTGTGCCCCGTGCGGAAGTCTTCGACCGTGATGGTCGTGGAGTCGGCGTAAACCTCGCCGTGCTCGCCGTAGACGTGCGTGTAGCGCTGGCAGATCTTCCTGGTCTGCGCAACCATGTGCAGCGTCGCCGTCTTGGCGCCGCGGCCCCTGCCGCTGCCCGAAGAATCAGCAGCGTCTTCGTCCCAGGTCATGGTCACGACCTGCGAATCGCACACGTTGTTGTCGCTCTCCCACACGCAGCGGCCGAACCAGTTCCGCGCCTTCACCTGGTCGTCGGGCATGTCGGCATCGTAGTCCTCGGCTAGCTTGGCCAGCAATGCCGCCCTGGCCTCTGCCTTGCTGCTGTAGCTTTCAATGTCTGGAACGACGACGTCCACCGGCCAGCTCTTGTTGCTCGAGTCGAGGCTTCGCAGGCCGTTCCCCCCGTCGCCGTCGGCGTAGATGTGCTTGGCCGAGAACTGACACGAGGACTCGATCGGGCACGAGAGGCAGTTGGTGGCGGGCCCGGCTTCTCGGGGCTTCCGACTCTGCTTGAAGAGTTTCAGCGAGCCGGCGCTCGAGACGGTCGATGGGAGGTGCGGCCGGCAGGCCTCGTCGTCATCGCCGGCGCACGTCGGCGGCGAGCACAGCAGCCACAGCAGCATGTCGACGTCGTGGCAGCACTTTGCCAGCAGGCTTGGGGCCGAGGTGTCTTCGCGGCGCCAGTTGCCGCGGACATAAGAATGCGTAAAATGCCAAAAGCCTATGGGCTCCGTGTGCACGACGTCGAGAATCTCGCCCACGACGCGCTCCTCCAGGAGAAGCCGGCGCAGCTCCATGTTGTGGGGGCTGTAGCGCATGACGTGGCCGATGGAGAAGACGAGCCCGCGGTCAGCGCCAGGCCCGGGCGCGTTGCTCCGGCGCAGGGCGCGGTACATCTCGACGCAGTCGGCCAGCCGCGTCGCCAGCGGCTTTTCGCACATGACGTGGATGCCGCCCAGCTCTGCCAGCCCGAGCACGACCTCGCGGTGCATCTCGTCCTGGACGCACACAAAGGCGGCGTCGACACCCTCGGGCCCGGCCTGCTGCTGCTGCTGCTGGGCCGCCGCCCGGGCCCGGCGCGCGCGCTCGTATGCCACGAACTCGCGCCAGTCGGCGAAGCAGGAGCCCTCGGGCGGCGAGCCGGCGTCGCTCCAGCCGGCGATGCAGTCCTTGCCGACCATATTGCGGCGGTACGGGTCCGGCTCGGCGACGGCGACCACGATGCCGTTGCTCGCGCTCACGACGGAGCGGGCGTAGGACTGGCCCCTTGATCCAGCGCCGATGATGAGGATGCGGGGCGGCGATGCCGACTTGGGCGGCGGCGGCGGGGTAAAGAAGACCTCGGCTGCGTCGCCCATCTTGCTCAGGTGCTCGATCTGCCGGACCGGCAAAGCCCAGCCGTGGTGATATATGCAGAGTCGTAGATGACGATACCGCCTGGGGTGGATGGCAGTGTCCGGCTCTGCAGTGACGGGGCAAGTGACAGGATCACGACCCAGAGAGCCCTGGAGCGGCTGCAGGCCCGTTCTTAAAGGCTGGCGCTTCCAAAACCTTATTGCAGGCCACTCGCGACCTTCGAGAAACAGGACTGCATCGCTGCGATGCTTTGATTGGTGTAAGCTCGGACGGTCAACAGAGCTGCTGAGCTCTTCCCGAGCTACATACAGTACGCCGCTGCCCCGTCGCGACAGTGCTTGTTGCCGCTAAAAACGGCAGGCTTCTGGACATTGGGCCTGGCAGTTTGCCCCACTCTCAGCCCCACGTCCCACTGTAGCTAAGCCAAACTAATACGCGGGCTGACCCGGCCAACGAGAAATTCCATCATGGGCTGAGCGAGTCGAGTGTGAGATCTGGGCCACTCCGCATTCAGTAGATGCGCATGCTACGACGCCACGCAAACCTTCCTTACTTATACAAGCGCCTGGATACCCCGAGAGCCGGGCTGTTCCTTGTCGTCCGTCCTCTTCCAAGGTTGAGTCTGGTGCGCCGCAAGAAGCGCCCCATCGCGGCCGCCTCGACAAGAAGTTGCGAGCTCTCGGATCCGCACAGCGCCATCATGGCCGGCCTGAAGGATCCTCTCGTCTGGATCGACTGTGAAGTAAGTTGGGGGAGTGCCCGTTGCTGGGGCCAGTTTCTGCACGCCCAGGTTTCCGCGTCCGGGACGGGCAGCTAAGACGGCTGGGCGCAGATGACCGGGTTGGATCCCGACTCGGAGGAGATCATCGAGGTCTTCTGCCTCATAACCGACGGCGATCTCAACCTCGCCGACGAGGAGGGCTGGGGTGGCGCCATCCACCACCCCAAGGAGCGGATGGACCAGATGGGCGAGTGGTGCACGCGCACCCACGCCGAGACGGGGCTGACGGCGCGGGTGCTCGCCTCCGAGCTGACGCCCGAGCAGGCGGCCGAGGACTTGCTGGCCTACATCCGCAAGCACGTGCCCGAGCCCGGCGTCGGCCAGCTGGCCGGCAACAGCGTGCACCACGACCGCGCCTTCCTGCGCCGGGGACCCTACGCGCGCGTCATCGAACACCTGCACTACCGCATCCTCGACGTCAGCTCCATCAAGGAGGCCGCCCGGCGCTGGAGCCCCAGGATCGCCAAGAAGGCGCCCAGCAAGAAGACGGTGCACACTGCCCGCTCCGACATCCTCGAGAGCATCCGGGAGGCGAAATATTACCGGGACCTGCTTTTTGTCCCGGCGGCGGCGGCGGCGGCGGCGAATACGAAGACCAAGGCCTGAGTGAGAGGAGCCATGGGCACTCGGGCATGCCGTTATTTCCGTCTCCGCTATTGGCTAGACCGTACATACTCATCGCTTCCGACTTTTGTTGTTCCCTCACCGACTCTGGCGTCCGCAACTCTTTGTTGCAGTGCGCCGCCGGCTTGCCGTCCCCGTCATCCCCCAAATCGAAATCGGGACTCGACGGGACCTGCAAGAGGCCTGAACCCGGTTTTCCGCGAACCTCAAAGCGGCCAGCAAGGGTCTTGAGTGGCTGGTCTAGATAGTCGAGCTGCCCTCGGGAGCCCGCGCCGTCGCCTGTCAACCAATCTTGGCTTCATGGCAATAAGTCGGCGGAACGATTTTCTTTTCTGTTCTTTTTATTTCCCTCTTTGCGGAGCTGAATCCATGGGCAGGCAGGCCTAGGCCACGGCGGTGTCGAGTGTCCGCCCCAGAGTCTGGTACCGCAGCTCTCACCACCGTGGAACCAGCCCCCTCCAAAAATTGATGTGATAGATGATGGGTCGACGGCCGCCCAAGTCCCCTACTCAGGCCGCACCCGCCAAATCCCCACGGCAGCTCCGACTTGACCCCACCTCAACCAACAAAGCAAGCATGAGGTCACCGAGCGTTTTTACCCCACCTGTGCCTGCTGTCGCCGTCGAGCAGTCTACAGCAGGTCCAGAGCTCTGCTTGCCCCATACCCTCCCTACCTGGCCCCCAGCTCATGGGCTGCCGTTGGTGATAGATATATAAAGTCTAGTGCTTGTCGCCCCTCGCCGCCACCAGGGACCCCCTTTTTACCTCCTGTCGGGCGTACACCACAAACTCTGTGATTTGCACCCTGCCCGCTTTGCCCCCCTCCTCCTTCCAAAATGGGTGTCAAGACTGTCGAGTTCCAGTCCTTCGCCGACCAGAAGCCCGGGACGTAAGTGTCTTTGGTTCCCCCCCCCCAACGATGAGCGAGCTCCGCTGTGCTGCCCGACAGTGCACTGTCCCTACGCTCGTGCCCGGCCAGAATAGTTGACCGTCAGCCTCCGTCCGGTTTTGCAGATCTGGCCTTCGCAAAAAGGTCACGGTGTTCCAGAAGCCTCACTACAGCGAGTCCTTTGTCACCAGCATCCTCCTCTCCATCCCAGAAGGCGTTGAAGGTATGTGTCAGCCCTTGACCCTCGGCCCCCCGCTGCCGCCCGTCCCAACGGCACCGCACCCTGTTATTCCCATGGGCACGCACACTTCGGAGCAACTGACATGTCAGTTCCACAGGCGCCTTCCTGGTCATTGGCGGCGATGGCCGATTCTACAACCCCGAAGTGATCCAGCTCATCGCCAAGATCGGTGCCGCGTACGGCGTCAAGAAGCTCCTCATCGGCCAGAACGGCATCCTGTCCACCCCCGCAGCCAGCCATGTTATCCGCAAGCGCAAGGCCACCGGCGGCATCCTGCTGACGGCCAGCCACAACCCCGGAGGCCCCAAGAACGACTTCGGCATCAAGTACAACCTGGCAAACGGCGGCCCGGCTCCTGAGTCGGTCACCAACAAGATCTTCGAGACCTCCAAGACTCTTACGTCGTACAAGATCAACGATTCCATCCCCGACATTGACCTCGGCGTCATCGGAACAAAGACGTATGACGGCCTCGAGGTGGAGGTCGTCGACAGCACGGCCGACTACGTGGCCATGCTCAAGGATATCTTCGACTTTGACCTGATCAAGAAGTTCTTTGCCACCAACAAGGACTTCAAGGTTCTCTTTGACGGCCTGTCGGGTGTCACCGGCCCGTACGGGACTGCCATTTTCCAGCAGGAACTCGGCCTCGGTCCCGAGAGCACGCAAAACTGCGAGCCGAGCCCCGACTTCAACGGCGGCCACCCGGATCCGAACCTGGTCTACGCCAAGTCGCTCGTGGACGTCGTGGAGGAGCGCAAGATCCCGTTCGGCGCGGCGTCGGACGGCGACGGCGACCGGAACATGATCTACGGTGCCGGTGCCTTCGTATCGCCGGGCGATAGTTTGGCCATCATTGCACACCACGCCAAGCTGATCCCGTACTTCAAGAAGCAGGGGGTGTACGGGCTTGCGCGGAGCATGCCGACCAGCGGGGCGGTGGACCTGGTGGCCAAGAAGCAGGGCCTGGACTGCTACGAGGTGCCGACAGGATGGAAGTTCTTCTGCGCCCTGTTTGACGCGGACAAGCTGTCCATCTGCGGCGAGGAGTCGTTCGGCACAGGCAGCAACCACATCCGCGAAAAGGACGGTCTCTGGGCCATTGTGGCCTGGCTCAACATTATCGCAGGGCTGGGTGTGGAGAACCCCGGCGTCGCCCCCAGCATCAAGCAGATCCAGCTCGACTTCTGGAAGGAGTACGGCCGGACCTTCTTCACGCGGTACGACTACGAGGACGTCGACTCTGACGGCGCCAACAAGGTCGTCGGAACGCTCAAGGACCTGATGTCGGACCCCGGGTTTGTTGGCAGCAAGATTGGCGGTGCGTTCAGCCTAGCTCTTTTAACCTTTGTGCCCCTTGCCTCAATGCTCACTGAGAGGACGATCTTACTGACAAATGCGTGGCTGCGTCTAGACCGCACGGTGACCGAGGCTGGCGACTTTTCGTACACGGACCTCGACGGCTCTGTATCGAGCAACCAGGGCCTGTACGTGCGCTTTTCGTCAGGCAGCCGCATCGTCGTCCGCCTTTCGGGGACCGGCTCGAGCGGTGCGACGATCCGCCTGTATGTTGAGCAGCACACCAGCGATGCGTCGACGTACGAGCAGGACGCGCAGGACTTCCTCAAGCCTGAGATCAAGATGGCGACGGAGCTGCTCAAGTTCAAGGAGTACGTCGGCCGTGACGAGCCGGACGTGAAGACCTGAGCTCTTCTGCTCTCTTCTTGGAGTTGGCCGCCAGATGCGCGGGTAGAAACGTCATTCTTCTTTTTTTTTCTCTCCCCTTGCGATCGATCTAGACATTAAAGGAAAAAAGAAAGCAAGATTTAAGATAAAACAAAAAATGAGAGTGATTCCATGCCAAACACGGACGGATATACCTATAGGCTGTCTGCCATATGCGGGCAATTCGATGCGCCGTCCGAAGTTTCCAGGGCACGAAGATGACGCGATGCGTTTACGTATAGTAAGTGCACCATTGTAGACGCAGCGGTACATACATAGTACATAGTTGGATGCCCACGCCACTTGGAGGCCCGTTCTTGGACTCCGGGCACTAATTACCGATTTCTCCGACCTGTAGGTTCACACAGGGGCATGGGGAGGTCGGGCGGAAACGTGCCGAGGTCGACCAGCTTTTAGCATGGAGCCATCCGGGCGACGGTCCGACGTGGAATCGGTTCATTGGCGTCATCAGGGAGCCCCCGCCAGCTTGGACGTGGCGCCGCCGCATGTAGACGACCGGGCCAGACAAGATGGGGAGGGGGCATGATGGGCATGCCCGGGCAGACCCGCATTGTGTGCCCGGGCCTCAGGGTCCCCTGAAGCTTCAGCACGCCTGGGACCTGACCACCCGTGCTGTGCTTCCTCGCATCCCCGGGGCTGGGGGGCCTGCTCACTACCTACCGCGCCCGCGCTCGCTGCTTTGGGCGCCCGCCCCCGATAGCGTTGACCGCAAGGAGCACAGGCGCTTGTCACCGGCGATCTCGAGGGGGGATGACGGCGGCGGCGTCGTCCGATGTTCTTGTAACCAACCACTCGGTCTAATCTGTCGGCGGTCCTTTTTTTTCTCTCCCCTTCTTCTGGTCTTGTGCGATGGACGGTCGAGGGAAGGCGCTGCTGCGGCTGCTGTCCGAGGCGAGGCAGGAAAAAAAAAAAAAAGCTGGACCAAGCACAGGGGCGCTGGCCGCAGCCCGCCCTCCTGAATCGCGATGTTTAGCGTTAGCGTGGTGGGAGTGGGAGCAGGAGTGGGGGCAACGGCGACCAGCTCATATGGCCCAGCGTGCATCAATTGATTCTATTCAATTGAGTTGATTTGGCTGGCCCCGCCGACATCAGTCCCATCGAGGCCAAGGAATTTCCCCGTCCCCGGGACCAGACCAGACCCCAACCGAACCGCGCTCCAGTGCCGCTATCCACCAGCAATGCACGAGACCGGGGTCTCTCTGCTCGCTCCTGATCCGGCCCTGCACGAGAGGCTAGCGTCTTGGCCACTGCCGCTTCGCGTGCCTCCTTTTCTTCTTCGTCTTCACCTGGGCCAATTTGGAGGCAGCGCCGCTTCCGTCAAGCTGTTGCTTTGTTCCAGAGAACTAGTCTAGTTTGGCTGTCTAACGCCAGGACACACTCCCACCTTTGTTTTTTTTTTTGGCCGTGGCAAACCGACGCCAGCCACTCCCTCCGACCTCGTCTCAGCCGTGTCTTTTTTTTTATCTTTTATTTTTTTGTTACCCACACCAGCTCGCACCGGCTTGTTCGGCTTGCACGGCCCCCGAGATCGACATCCAACGGCGTGGTAGCTGCCGCCGACAGCCGACTCGACAAGACAGTGCTTCGAGGCACAAGCAGGAACAAAGAAGAAGAAAATAAGAATAACACCAAAAAGAGAGAGAAAAGAAGCACACAAAGAACACACCAAGCCGCAGCTGGGACGGCAAGAGGAGAGGAGAGGAAGGTCCACCCACCAGAAGTCCCTCCTGCCTCGGCACCCCGGGCAGCCGAAGCTCGATGCCGGAAAAGTCTCTCACCGTGGCCACGTACGCGGCGGGGGCCTCACTGGCCGCCATAACCCTCATATACGTCTTCGGCCCGACATATCTGATAGATTCCGACGGCGGGCGCTCCGCCAGCTCCCGTAAGCGCGGTGTCGTCGGCCTCGCGAACCCGGCCAACGACTGCTTCATCAACAGCATCCTCCAGGCCCTCGCCGGGCTCGGCGACCTGCGAATCTACCTCATCCGCGAGACCCACCGCCGCAGCCTCGATGCCGCCTGGGTATACGAGCAGCCCGTGCCGGCCGATGCGCTCCTGGACCGCGACGACAATGGCCGCGACGGCGGCGAATCCGCCCGCGCCAGGGACCAGCCCGAGTGGAAGGTGGTGGGCCTGCAGAGCGGCGTCGTCACCAAGGGGCTCAAGCGCATACTCGACCAGCTCAACGAGCGGCCCATATACAAGAAGACGGCCTCGGCCATGCCATTCGTCAAGGACCTCGAGTCTGCCTTCCGCCAGCGCATAAGTAGGCAGCAACAGGATGCGCAGGAGTTCCTCCAGGTTGTCGCCGAGCGCCTGTGCGAGGAGTACCACGCCGGCCAGAGGGCCAGGAGGTATGCGCGCAGGCTGCCGCCGCCCGGCCCGGGACAGGCGGGCGACGGCACTACTCTGAATGCAGATCTTGTCGACAGGAGGCTCCAGGGAATGGCCAAGGACGGGGTCAACGGCGTCGATGACGACGAGGCGGCAGAGGCTTCCGAAAGCCAGGAGCCCGCAGGGCAGTCGGCCCCTGCGGCGGTTGCAGGCGCAGCCGCTGGTGCCACCTTGATCGCGACGAGGGCGGAGGACGAGGGCGAGGAGGAAGAGGATGGCTTCCCGATGGAGGGTATGTTCGAGTCGCAGATCGAGTGCCTGACGTGTGGCTTCAAGCCACGGGCCAAGGAGGACAGGTTCTGTACCCTTACGCTCAACGTCCCGCAAGTCTCGTCAACGACGTTGAACGCATGCTTCGACGGCATGTTCAAGACCGAGTACATTGATGACTTCAAGTGCGAAAAGTGCCGCCTCCTCCACGCCAAGGCAGTGCTGGAGAGCGAGCTGGCGAGGATCCCAGATTCCCGGCCAGAAGAATCCGAAGCCAGGCGCAAGGCCATCGAGGCGCTGCAGCATGCCATCGACACGGACCCGGAGCGGCCTCCCGAGTGGGTGGCGCTCCCAGATGCGAAGCTCGCGCCCAAGCGTCGCATCGCGCGGCACATACAGATGACCAGATTCCCCAAGATCCTGGCCGTGCACCTGTCGCGCTCCATCTATGAGAGGAGCCAGTCGTCAAAAAACTCGGCAAAGGTGGCGTTCCCGGAGCGCCTGCCCCTGGGCGGGCTGCTGAACCGCCGCAGGTATAAGCTGCTTGGTGTGGTTGCACACAAGGGCTCGCACCATAGCGGGCACTACGAGTCGTTCCGTAGGCAGAACGTCTATCCGCCCTTTTCAACGCCCAGCAACTCGCTGCGGCCGTCAGACAAGGGACCTTACGGGAGGTCAACCTCGACCTCGGCAGCCCCGAGTCCGGCCGCCACCCCGCGTGTCGGGGCCCTGAGACAGCGGCCGGCAGGCGACGGGGGTGCCTCGTCATCCACCGACAGCAGCCCGCTGACCTCGACTCCGGACTTGCTCCTGGCCGCCGGCGGCTCTGCGACGCCGGCATCAACCGCCTCCACTGCCGTGAACAACGGCTCGCCTCCCTCCGGAAGCAATGGCGCCAGCGGCTCCGACTCGAGCAAGGAGTCGCCCTCGTCGCGCAAGGAGAGGGATGCAGACTCGTCCAGCCTGCGGTCGGTGGCACGGTCGACGCTTTCTCGAATAACACCGTCGTCGCGAAGCGGGAGCAGGAGCGGAAGCCGAGGGGGCGTCAGGAATAATAACATCAATGGCAACAAGGCCGCGGCGACAACATCCACATCGTTGGGCGACAGCCGTGCCAGCGCCACACCCCAGCCCGCGCCGGCTGCCGTCAAGACGGCAAAACGTAAAAAGAACCAAGACAACATGTGGTGGAGGCTCAGCGACGACAAGGTCAAAGAGGCAAACACCAAGGATGTTCTGGGCATGCAGCGCGAAGTTTACCTGTTATTCTACGAAATGGAGAAGGATGGAGCACCCTAGACATTTCCCTTGGACCCTGGAAGAGATGGGTGTTACAGATCCGGTCTGGTCTCGGCCGTTTTGTCGTCTCGTACGCTAGCGCCCGAGACCCATCTCTGTGCCGATTTCTACCATTTGAAAGGTTGATTTTTGTTTGGTCTTTTCCGCTGCATAGAACAGAGCGGATCTGCACTTGGCGCGCATATTACTTGACCTTTTTGAGGCGAGCCAGAGCAGGGGAAAGTGGCAAAAACAAACCAAACCCAAAAAAACACAACGGATGAGAACTTTCAGGCCAAAGGGCTTTTTTTTCTCACCCATACATGCATATATACATTTATAATCGGCCGGCACATACACATGTATCACTAAAAGTCATATAGAGGGTAGACAAGACGGTCAAACAAGAAGCGAGACTCGGGCTCTAAAAATGTCCTCTCGATGGTTGAAAAATTATGTTCACGATCGGCCTCAGGATTGTCTGCTTCGTCCTCCCGAGACCGAAACAGGGTATCATTCAATAACTCACAGACACAAGGAAACCGAGGAAACGGCCCTGCCCCCCCCCCCCCCCCCCCCCCCCC
>PYSQ01000188.1:0-12310 GCA_003049435.1 Nakataea oryzae | reverse complement strand
CCCCCCGGGACCGCATTATAAAACCAGACGCAAAGCTCATTGAAACCCCGGGTTGGGTCGCACCCGCACTCATCGACTCTCCCGGGTGTCTTGGGCTTCTCTACGCCATTTCTTGGGGAGGCCGGTTCCTCACTGGTAGAGGACCGGTCTGAGGATGCATACCAGGGGCCCATGCCTTGTACTCGACGGGCGCCTGTTGGTGCTGCTGCTGGCTGTAGCTTGGGTGATATGGCAGGTACGCCGCGCCCTGTTCTCTATTGTGTGGGATGTCCGGTGATGGGCTCGGCCCCATGGGAGAGCCGCCGTGTTGGGTCATGGAGGGGTATGCAAACATGCTGTCGCCTGCGACGCTGTTGTACGGACTGCCGCCGGGGTCGGGGCCGGGGCTGCCTGCTTGCTGGTGCTGCTGCGGCGGCATCATGTAGCCCACCGCGGTGGGGTATCCCTGCGGGACGAAATCGCCACCCGCCCCCAGATTTGGCGACGGGTGCGGCGGCGGCGCAAGGTACGACGAGCCGGTGGCGTAGGGCTGGAAGGGGCTGGTTGGCGGGAAGGTCTGCGGCCCCATGGGCGACCCCGGCGGCGCGGGCTGTTGCTGCTGCAACGGGCCTCTGCCTCTGGTCCTCCGGAGCACGAAGACTATGGCCACGGCCGCGAGGGCGATCACGGCCAGGCCGCCGACGACGCCGCCGACAATGGCGCCCACGGGAGTCTGGGCCTGCTGCTGCTCGCGCTCCCCACCCAGCGCCGGGGTGCCGGTCGAGGCGCCGGTTCCGGGCCTGGTAAGTGAGGATGTGATTGGTGACGATAACGGGGAGGGTGGGGTTGGTTGGCTGCGCGACGAGCTTGACGAGCTTGACGTTGTCGAGGTGTAGTCGACAGGGAAGTCCAGTAGGGTGGCGCGCGTAGAGCTGGAGCCGCATATGTATAGACTCAGGGTACTACTGGGCGATCTCGATCGCGACTGAACATAGGTCTGGCAGAATCCCTGGGACGAGAGCGAACTGAGAAACCAGAGTTAGATGAATCCTGTCTGGCGAGAGGATATGGGCACCAATAGGGGTTTTTTTATTTTTATTTTTATTTTTGACGAGCGGACGCATACCAGCAAAGAAGGCCGGGGCTGGCCGAGGTATCGCAGCTGCTGCTGCTCACCCGCGAGTAGGGGATGCAAGTGGTCTTTATGTTGATGGGATTGCATGAACTGGACGAACAGCACCCTATGAAGCCCCGACTTTGGGAGCATGTAGAGCCCTCGCGACCACAAGTAAGCGCGCCGGCGGCTAGGTCAGAACAAGTTGCAGATTAGCACCAAGATACGAGAGATGTCGGGAGGGCGTGGCCGGGTCGAGGCTTTACCTGGGGATGTTGATATGAAGCCGCACGTGTTGGGCGACATGGTATAGCCCGTAACCGACCTGACCTGGCGCCTGGCCAGCTCCATGAAGCCGAGATCTGGGTTCTCGGGCGGTGGCGTCGGCCTTGGGGCGAGGCCCCTGACCGCGTCCGGGACGGCGCTGCCAGTCTCGAGCGGGAGCAGCGCTCCTGGCGACATCATAGGCTCGAGCACTGGCATTTCGCCATGGTCGGAGGGTTGGAGCACGGCCGCAGCTGCTGCAATGCCAGGGCCTGCCACAGACACCATGGCGGCGGCGGCCATGAGAGGCGGCGGTAATATCTGTCGAGAGCGCATGGCTGTTGGGTGAAGTGTCTCGTGCTTGCTTGCTTAGGACATGTCGGCCCAAACAGAATGGGCAGCAGAGACCGAAACCAGGGCGAGCAAAATTCCACGCGAGAAAGGGGGTGGGACAGGGAGTAAAAGGCCTTCAATCCTGTCTATCAGCGGGTGCCAGGAGGCGGCTCAGAATAGCAGCATGCACTAGGAATCCTTCTCTGCCCGTCAGCCCTCCTTTGGGGTGTCAGCTCCCCTCTTTTCCACCGCGCCCGACGTGCTATTCTGCACCATCCTCGCTCTGCCAAGCGTGGCAATGCCCGTCCGACGCCCTTGACTTGGTGCTCAGCATGGGGTTTGTCCAGACCAGAAGCGAATGGGGTAGGAGGGGAGGATTCACAACCCAGGTTCAGCCCCCCCACCACCACTCGGGGCCCGGGGCGCTGGGGACTCCAGAGTCCTGGTGCGGGTGGCTGCGGCGGAGTCGGGCTTCTTCATCCTGACCCCCCGCGCCCTTTGCCCGGCCTCTCTGATCCCAACGGCAGCGGATGAGCCAAAGAGCGGCGGCATAGGGCGGTTGGCGACATGCGGTGCAACCATCAGGCAGAGGGCACAAACGCCTCGCCCTCAGCATCTCGGGCGCACCTAGGCGAGGACATCAATCGCGCGGGTTGTGCGGGCCGGTGGCGCAGCACGGCACTTTGGATTCGGAGCCGCCAGCGAGCAATGAATTAAATGGCACGAGATGGCAGCCACGTCGCGAGGCGAGGCGCGGGCAGCCGCGTGCTGTGCCTGTGCTGAGTGTGAGTGTGCGAGACCCGCCCGAATTTGCTGGCCCGTGGAAGTCGCGTCCTGTCCGGCAAGAAACCCGAGGGCTGCGTGCTGCTGCCTAGACCTGTCCAATCTTGGGCCAGACGAAGTCGAGGCTTCTGCCTGTCGGCCTTGGAATTCTGAAGTCAGGTTTGGTCGCCTCTGTGTTTTTTCTTCTCTTAAAAAGCAATCCACCCAACCCCCTCGGTCGGTCGGGCATTCCAATCCCTTTTCCTTCGCCCTTGATCAGTCTCCCAGGCCCAACTCCAATTCTCGGGTGTTTTGTTTTCTTTTTTGCCGCCTTGCCTCCCTTCGGTGCAGCTGGCCGACGCTCGCTGTCACACAGGCACACGCCCTGCCCTCTGAGCTGCCTGTCGCTGTTGGTCTTGGACACCATCTGCCGCCACCGCACAGAGCTAGGTTGGGTTTGTGTTCCGACAGCTTGCTTTGGCTTCCCGTGTCCGCCGGAATAAAGAAGAATAAGAAGAAGAAAGAAAAAAAGGAGAAAAAAAGAAGGAAGACAAAAGAGAAAGAAACAGGGGCCTTTCGTAGCAGCTTCCACCATGCTGTCGACAAGGGCGGGTGCCTGCTTGCATGATGACTGCAGCTAGGCCTTTCTCGCCGTCTTGCGGGCGCGAGCCTCTGCCCGACCGTGAACAAAGCACGAGCTCTCAAAAAGTCGCCCCTCCAGTCCAGGCGGTTCCCGTGGGCCGCCGGGCGAGGCCCCGACCGGCTGCTCCGGTGCCGGAGCGGGAACAGGCAGCGACTGCAGATGCTCTGGAGCCCCCAGGTTTCGCGTCTCACTTTGTGGTCCATCCCCGTCTTCGCGTCCCTCCCTTGGCCTGCACACTTCCCTTCCCCGGCCCGGGTGGCACAACCCAGAAGCGATACCACCCCCGTGCTATCGCGGCTGTCTATCGTGTCGGAACACGTAGCACGCTGCTGTCCTATGGGAAAGCCGTCTTGGTCCGTGGAAGCATGGGTGCTGCGAATACCCATGCAGCCCGCCAAGTGGGGGCGCAGCTGCTAACTGATGCTCTGGTTTGAGCTTGTGATGCTCCTCCCTCCACTAGCATCAATCGCCTCTGCACGCGCTGCAGCACGCAAACTGTCGGACACGTCGCCGCCCGACCCCTATTGGCCTCGTCCCCCCCGGCACCCGCAGCAGGCCTTCCCCCCTCTCGCCCACACCTCTGCTGGTCCGGGTGGGCGCAAATCGGTGGCTGCTGCTGCTGCTGCTGCGCCTGGCTCCTCAATGGCTTCGTGGCACCCGCTCATCAGTCCACTGCCTTCGATACACTCGTGCTGGGCAGCAGCAGGCTGTGGCCCCTTCGCGCTGCTTGCCCCGTCACCCCATCTCTCCACGTCCGCAGAAGTGCTGCACAATCAATTGCCCCCCGACGATCCCCCCTCGTTGCCGACGGTTATCTCTGGTGGGGGGGATGGAATGCAGGATCCCCCTTCCCCCCAGGCTTTGCTGAGAAACGTTGGTGATTTCCCTCAGCCTAGGCTTGGGGTACACCGACGGTTGGACTGGGGCAAAGAAAAAGACGTTCAGCATTCGCGGTTGGGTGGTTGGTTGGTTGGTTGCTGGGTGCAATGATCACCTGGCCGGCGCCAACCACAACGGCCTCGCTCTTATCGGCCGAGCTCTCTGGCGGCCGCCGTTGGGATTCACCGGCGCGGAAGGAAATCGTCACCGGACAAGCGCGTCGTGTTGTTTCATTGCCGTCGAGTTGACCGACCCTCGCCGCCTAGCACCGGCAGACCTGCCCGCTCGACACGTCAATAGGGGACTCCCAGCAGGTTGGGTTGGGCAGCCAGGCATGATAGTCGCCTGCATGCCACTGCTGCAGGCCTTCCTTGGAAAACACTATGTCAGCCACTCGACCGAAACCATAACCCCAACCCACACGCTTCTCTGTGCCTAGCAGTTAGCACACCCCGGCTGGGATCTCCCTCTCGTGTTTTCGATGCGGGGAACCCCGGCTCACACACATATACCCCTTCTCCCATTTCCCGTTCCCCTTCCTTTCTGCTGACGATATCTCTCCCTGTCCACCCCCCACCCACACTCCAACTCCCCGGCCCAGAATCCTACTTCTGGCAGCCATCCATCGAATGTTCCACGTTTTCTTCCTTCCGGCTTGTCATGGTTGGAAGCAGCGCCCCTTGACAGTTGCCATGAGCTTGGACTTGCACCACCACAGCCCGACCAGAGCCAAGGTTGAGACGCTGCCCCGGTTCGTCAAGGTCGAGGTTGCTTGAACCCACGAACAGGGGCGAACCGACAGGTGAACCGACGAGCCCGTTCGGACGGCTATGCGAGATCTTGTCGCCCCCGACGGCCATAGGTCAAGGCGTATCGTGTTGCTGCTCTCAACACGCTCTCACCGCTCAGTCCCCAACTCCGCCTCCCGCGCGCCACGTTCTTATAGGCAGCTCGTTGCAGCATGCTCCCCTGGCTTCCCTATCACACTGGCCAAAGAATGATCACGATGGACCGCTACGCCGTGACTGCCGGGATTCCCGTCTCGGTGTACTTCGTGGACGGGTGCTGCATCGAGGCACGACGGGCCGAGATGACCGCCATTGGACTCGAAGGTCTCCGGGAAGCTATTCCGGAGAAATACCACGCCGTTATGAGGGCCCTCTCGGACGAGATCCGCACCACCTGTCGGCTCCTGCGTGAGTTGACCGACAGGATCCAGGTTCACATGGATCGACTCCCAGTCGTGCTGAACTATCTAAACGTTTTTCTCGGCTGCCTCACCCGATCGCTGATCGATATCACCAAGTACTACGACGACAAATCGCTGTCCAGGGAGACGCGCTGGAGGAAGATGTACCACGCCATGTCGGCCGAGGGTGGCATCCCCCTACCGGCGCGCTTCCTCATGTACAACCACTTCCTCGGCCTGCTCATCCAGCTGATCACGAGGTCGCCGCATTTCGATATCAACAACTTGGACGCCATCTACGACAGGATCAACAAGCTGCGCGAGGAGAGGGGAATCCCGCCGCCGCCTGTTCCCGTCGGCCCCGCCGTCAACCCACAGGCGCTCATGCAGGTTGTCCGCCGCGACCGGAGCGACCACTGGGCCACCGAGATCTTTTCGCGGCCGCTTCCATCTCGCACCGCCCTGCCTGGCAAGCCGAGGACCTCACTGACGCACGGCCCGTTTTTCAACCCTGGCGAGGTCATGAAGATCCCGACCGATTCCAAGGAGCTGTTCAGACGTCTTTTTGACAATAACAACATCACCGTCTCGGTATACATCAATCCTTTCGACAAAACCCCGTTTATGGTTGTCAGCCACTACCAGCACGGTCAGTCGCTGTTCACAACCAGAGGGATCCACGAGCTGTGCATCAAGAGATCGAACGGTCGCCTGGTGCTCAAGCGATGGAGCGAGTCGGCACAGTGCGGCAAGCCTTGGCTGGAGCTTGCCTTTCTTACCTGGGAAGGTCAGTGCACATATATTCTGCGGTCTACATGTGTCATCCGTGCCGCTCCATGATTCTAACTCGCCGCCGTCTTCATTGCCAGAAATGGTTCTTTTCCACTGCACATTTGTTGCACTGAAGGTGAACAGCGCCTTGTCGGTGAACCTCATGCCTGAGGAATACACCATCAAGGGCGAGAGGAAAATGTTCCGGGCGTGAGTGGACCCCGCACCGAGACATCGATGCCCCAGCTGCCATGCCATGATGGTTTGGCCGCGCCTGGAAGCATCAGTGTCCCATGCTACCCCACATATTTCCCGTCTGCTCACAGCCGTCAACCTGCTCAGGGCTATCCTTGACGATGGATTCAACCACCATCTTACTATCTTCGAGGATCCGGACACGGGGGGCATTCGGCTTCATGCGGAGGTCTCGGAAGGCGAAATGAAACAATGTCCCATCTGGACCGCCTTCGGTAAGCGATACGTCTACCTGTAGCATGCCCAGGGCATCGCCGCCCCTTGAAGTCCACCGACTAATACGGCGCCGCCTTTGCCTTTTGTGTAGTGACGCACCAATCCAAGTCGCCGACATGGATCCAACGTAGTAGGCGGCAAGGCGTTGTTCTGCTGATGGACGTGCAGCTGTATGTTTTTTGCAAGGATTATCGAGAGGAAAAGATGCGCCAGAACAAGCACGGCGCCTTTGAAATACATTTCAGGAAACAGGAAGGCAAGTCGAACGCCACCCACATAGGTGCTCCGTTGCGCCTGTTTAGTCCCAGGCTCTACCGCGGTTGGAAGCACTTTCAAAGAAGCCGCCATGCTAACCGGTGACACTTGGGATGAGGACAGCGGCCGTAAAGTTCAAGGAGTTCTTTGACCCGCCGCCGCCTCCATCTTCTTCCCCGGTTATGGAGCCTACCGAGCTCGACGACGACGAGAGCGATCCCCAGACACCCACGTCGGAGTAAATCTTACTAGATGCCAAGACAACAATGGCCCAGAGATTCGGGTATTTTTTGTCGCCATCGGTCCGGCTTCAATCATGGTTTTGCTGCCATTACCCTCCTCCAGCCACTCCTCGGTTCCCTGCACCACCTCACTCTCCGCGCCGAGACACCCTCCACCAAGAGTTGAGCTAGGCCCTACGCTCGCCGACCCCCGAGTCCCATCACCGCCCATTAGGAACCAAGCCAGCCTTGGTCCTGGGATGGCGACACCATCACATCCTTCCACACCCTAGACCTACATCTTTTGTCGACTCTGGTCTAGTACCACAAGCGGCTCTTATCTGAAGCCTACCGCGCACCCCGCAAGGCATCTCCTCATGTCAACACGCAATGTAACACGCCCATGTTATTGTCGCCAGGCTAGGACCCTTACTGGCGAGATCGACTTTCCTCCTGGCTATGGAAATGCTGGATTCTTCGTCTGGTAGCTTTTTCCCGTCTGCCCTCCAGTGAAGGCTTTCCTTCGTTTTCTTCATCTCGATACCCACAACCTCGTTCTCTTTGTTTACCAAACAATTGCAGGACACTTCTTTTACTGTGTTTGATGTTTCTATTTTCTTTACTTTGCTGGCGTCTGCGCGCCGTGGCTCTGCAATCAAATCCAGGCATGAGCGAGATATCCTCCATGTTCGGCTTGTTTATTGTTACCACAAAATCCCGGCATAGAAAAATATATAATACTGTATGATCAGTTGGGGAAGAATCAGAGCCCAAATGTCTTTTAGAATCCGGGATAGCCTTTCGATTTTCCCATACCCATCTCACTCTGTCAGGGTCATGTCTGGCCTCTGATTTTCGTCTTTCCGGGGCTGTTCCCCTTTTTATATCTTGCTTGCTCATTTTTTTTCTTCTTTTCTTGTCACGATCCCAACGTATGAGACCAAGCCCAGCAACGAAAGACATAACGAGTTATGCTTGAAGAGAATATTAGGCCAGATTGTTTGTACGTAAGTACAGTATAGCTATTATGCCCAGCAGTAATGGATATGACGACGCACGCAATTTTTCTGTGTACCTGCATCGGATGTGTACCCATTGATGGCCAAGAAGCCTCTGAGAGATACAGCGCTCTAGTCCCATCCGAGCTTCCGGGAACCGTCCTTCGCACATGTTATCGGTCCCGTTACATCACCGACTTGGTGCATCGCATACGGTCAGATGGCTGCATGTAATCACGGCTGGATGCCGACATGCACCACGCTTGTCTCCCCCAACGGTTCCATTGTCGGCTGGGTGGCTCCCAGTGGAACTTGGACGAGGCAGGCTCCTTGTAGGTGCGACAGGGAAGATCAACGTTCCCCCCGAGTAACGCGACGCCTAGACCTAGTGAATGAATCCAAACATGACTGACATGTCGTAGGCGTTCACCGACTTCTCGTCGCGAGCTGAAAACCCCGACCTGTCAACCTGTATCCATCAGACATCAGCCAACCTATTGCCAATCGATGACAACAGCTCAATGAAAACCTCATATGGTATTATAATTGTATTCATTTCATCCGGTTGACGGTTCGAAAACGGCTCTTTTTTGGGCAAAAAAGGCTATCTTCCCCTCATGCTAGTGGTACAAGTTTCTCATCGATCCCCGTGACGCGCCCCAAGCGACCCAGCTTAGGATTGGGATGGGTATCTTAGGGGGGAGCTAAAACAGTCGTCAAAGTCGATGTAGAGAAAGGCAGCGCAGAGCGAACAGTGCACTCCTTGGCAACCTTTCTCCAAGAGCCCCGGAGTGGGAGGGGGCGTGTGTCGTGTAGGTGTTGGGGGAATTCGTCAAGAGAAAAAAATCAGAGTAGAGAAACGACAAAATCAAAGCAAAAAAACCCATTCCATGCCTTCGCGCATTCAACACCGTCCCGACCCAAAGACGCAAGAAAGAGAAATGCACCGACGGAAGGCCCGTGATACAGGCCCATCCACTAGAATGACCGCGAGGCCATGCTGGCCTCAAGCAGTCGAGATGGAGTCTCGTCGTTTAAGCCTAATATTTGTTCGCGAAGGACAAATCGGCGAGAAAGGAATCGAGTGTTTAAGACGACTCATCCTCGTCGCCGCCGGCCTATGCGAATGGTTGTTAGAATCAGGTTCGTGGGGAGTATGCGCAGGACATGAGCTTAGAAGCAAATTCTCGACACTTACATTGTAGGCGGCCTTCTCGTCCTCGTACCGCTTCTTGTCAGCAGCGGCCTTGGCGTCGTATGGCGCACGCTGCTTGTCGCTCAGAGCCTTCCAGCGCTCGCCCAGGATCTTGCCGACCTGGCCGAATGAGACACCGGGGTTCTCCTCACGAACGTTCTCACGCTGCTCGTTGGCGAAGAACATGTAGGCCGACAGACCACGCTTGGGGGCCAAAGGGTCCTTCTTGCCCCGGCGCTTCTCAGTCTTGGCGCCCTTCTTAGCAGCGACCTTAGGCATGATAGCGTTGGGCTCTATGGGGAAATATGTTAAAACTCCACGAAACCAAGTATTGTATGCAAGTGTTGTGGGTGAAGTAATGATGCTCGACGTTGTAGTTTTGCAGACGTCCAACGAAAACGGTACTGGGCTTGGGCAGGGTAAATGACGACGGATTCGTGCCACGACAAAACTGCCCGCAAGGGCCGGACGCGTCACGTCGCGACTTAAGTGGGCAAGCGCGTGCATCGGTCGCAAAGGGAATCGAGGCGCAGTTGCAATTGAATAGAACGACGTGCCCAAAAATGGATTTAAAAGTCCGAATCGACTTGCTAAAGCTTGGGTACATACCTGGGAAGTAGATTTGAAAAGATGGGAAATGTGGTGTTGCGATGCGATTCGCACTATAATGGTGACGGCCGGTTAGTGGTGATGGTCGTGATAGATTCTTTGCGACGACTTGTGGACTTCGGGCTGATGGGCGTGGTGGAGGTCTGGCTGCTAACGGTATTTTTTTTTCGGGTTGGGTCGTGCGTGGTGCGGGCAAAGCAGGAACTGGAGCTGGCGGGTGGAGGGCGAAGGGGAAGCAGGCCGACCATGCGCGCAGTGATTCAAGTCCTGAATGGGCTCTCGCTGCTTGCGCAAAGCCAGGACGCCTCTCTGCTTCAAGGCGGCGCGACGCGCGGTGGCGGGCGCTGGCAGGCGGCGGCGGCGAAGGGAATCCGCGCAAGAGGCAGCACAGCGTGATGCTCAATGCGCGGGTGCAATGGGGTTGACGGGGTGCGATGCGATGGGCGCGATTGAGGCCCAAGGCGAAGGCGGGCAGGAAGAGTGACTTGTGTTTTGGTGGGCGTGCAGGCGGCGGGCGAGGTACTTACGGGAATTGTGTGCGTTGCGATGCGAGAGGTTGCGGACTTTGGCTGGCAGTCTGCGCTGGGTAAGAGAGAGGAGAGGCAGAGGAAAATTGTATGGGGGGAGGACTGAGGGAGCGCCTTTTTACTATGGGCCGGCTGATTGTGGGCGACTTGGAAGGGAAATTCGCGCCGGCCGCCTTGGAGTCCCTCACCCACCTGGCACCAGCGCAGCCCGAGGTGCCAGAAGTGAGGGGCAGCTGGCTGGGGCTGGCTGGCTCAGGCAGTCCACACAGTCTTTGGCTGCCCCCCGGCCGGGCTGGTGCTTGCTCCTGCGCGAACGCGCGCGCACGCCAGCTCTGATTGCCTGGGGCCTGCCCCCGTCCCCTTTTTCCCCTTCCACCTCTTTCCCGCCGCCCTCCCCTCCCTCCTCCACTCCCCTCCTCCGCCGCAATAAAGAGGAGCAGGCGCGAGCAGGCAGGCTGGATTAGGCACTGGTTGCTGCAGCACCAAGCGACCGCCCGCCGACTCTCTGCACCAGAAACTGCCCGGCCGCGCAGCGCCATGTACAGTACATTGCGCCTTGTACCCCACCCCTCGCCCGCCGTGCCGCACTGTGTACCTGCCTTGCACCCCTTGGGCTTGCTGTTTCCACGGTCGCCCCTGCCGTCCTGGGGCGCTTTGTGCTCCTCTAGCTGTCGCTCACTTCATCCGCGCACGTCGCCGTCCCGCTGTGCCTACCCCCTTCCAACACGCTCGCGGTCGCTCCGGAACCCACCCTGCGCGTCCTCTGAGCAATCAACGAGCCCGCTGCGCGCCTCGGAGCCTTCCCCCAGCACCTGTCCTTGCCTCCTGCCCAGCTCGCTGCTTTACCTGCACCCTCCTCCACCCACGCGCCGGCACACGCCTCCCAACGTCGAGGCCGCCCGCCGCCTGCCAGTGACCCCCTTCGTCGCCATGTACCTCTCCATCCCTTGTTAGCGTTCCGACGCTGTGTGCGTCCGTCTGAGGATGACGGGGGAGACATTGGAAATCCGTCCCCCGACGTAACCTCGCCTCCCTTCCCCCCTTCCTCCTGCTCGACTTGCCCTGGCGCCTGGCCGACACACACACTCTCTCTCTTTTGCCGTCGCAGTCCAAGCTTCCTATCTTTGCCGCCCGCCCACATTTGCAAAGGCCCGTGTTGCTCGCGCCCCCGCTTCTGCTTGCATTCAGTCAGTTTTGCCTGTCTTGGGCATCCTGTCCTGGATCACCTATTACCTAGTCCCACTCTCCTCCTTTGACTGCCCATCAATGTGTCTCTTCGGCTGCGCGCCGCTCCCATTACCACCGCCACCACCACCCACTCCTCCCATTTGCCAGCATCCGTACCAACCCCGGCCCGACCGTGAGCCCACGAATCACGCTCACCATTGCGACAGCTTCCTCACCCTCCCCTCTCTCCCTCTTATTTTTTTTATAAAAATATATATATATATATAAGGCGTGCTCACATTAAAATCACCTTTCTCAATGCCTCCCTAGTCCAGACCCCGACTAGAGAAAGGCCTTCAAGGTGTAAGCGAGGTCCACACATTGGCACATTGGTCGTGGCGCTTATTTTAGAAGTGTTACCATGACCTACGGCATCCCAAAGTAGCCCCTTGATCACAGATATTCGTGCGTATCAATCAGAATTCTGTGGCACAGCACACTCTCCCTTCGTTGGGTGCCGCCACATGTGCTCTGGGGTATAGTAAGTAACCACTTGTGGCAACATTTGAGGGAGATGTACGGGGTGCGCTTTTACGGATCCGGATGCGACCTCTTCGCAGTTTGGTAATACCAATGGCACCATTCCTAGAGGAAACACGCCTGTCTCCTGACACCATGGGGACCGGTGCGTATTAGCGGGCACTTACAACCGCATGTCTTGGACTCGTATGTGGACATCGCTGTTGCCCAGCCTCTCGGTTTCTCCGCTTGCGCTCACTGCGCGTCCACGGACACGCCCCTTGCCCTCGGGATAATGATTATGATTACAAGGAGTGGGAGCTGTCAGTTTCGGCTGTCGGTTGAGGAGGCGTGCAGTCTGCCTTGGCTGCCCACCTTCTCTGGCTGCTTGCTGCTACTTGCTGTTTTTTTTTC
>PYSQ01000187.1:16494-51625 GCA_003049435.1 Nakataea oryzae | reverse complement strand
CCCCCTGGTCCTGCCGGGTGCTACCTGCTTGCCTGCCTCGGCGAGTTGCTGCTAGCGAAATTGACACATAAAAGGGCAGCGCGAGCCAGGACAGGGTTGGCTCCATGGGGGAGGGAAGCGCGGGAGCAGAGGCATGATGTGATGTTTGCGGCTGTCTGTTCATCATGCCGTCGGGCGACGACAAGCCGCGGACGAGTAGGGGATGCTCGCCATCGCCAGTCTCCGTCCCGTGCCTGACGGCGCAATGCACTCGACGCTGGAGCCAGGCGGGGCCTGTGCGCTGCTCTTCCTGGGCCCCCCCCCTCTACCCGCAGACCAGATCCGACAGCCAGGATCTTGCTGCCCTGCATGCCTTTGCTCCATCGTCATTTTTTTTTTTCGTCTGGTCTTGATCCGCTGTTTGTTATCGGCGGAAAGGGAAATGGCCCAAGCCCAGGCCGGGGATGGGCGAGGCGAGTACCCACCAATCAAGACCAGGCGAATTTGCAGCGATGCGGATCGAGGTTGGCGGCGGCAGGGGACAGGGGCAGAAAAAAAAAGGGTTGGAGCGGCTCGACACTTGCCCTGTTTGGCACGATGCCCAGCCAAGCCGTACAGCAATTGCCTCAGCAGAAGTGAGCGCATCATCGGAATGCACGGCCCGCCGCTGAGCAGCATTGCCGGTCCTAGACCTAGGTAGGTCGAGGGGACGGCTTTGGCGGTGGGTGCACTATCCGAGCATGGCGGCCGCAAGGCCCAAGTGTCCACCAAGACAAGAGTACCAAGACGAGAGGCCAGACGAGACGAGACGTTGGCAAGGCGGGCCGCTCGAGTCGCCCCGGCGTCTGCCACGGCCCTCGCTTGCGGCTTCCTTGCTCCCAAGCCCAGGCCCAGCCAGGCCTCGACGTCTGGAGCCCGGTCAAACAGAGTTTGATGCCGCGGGGGGTTCGCGCCGCCGTGTGTCAGGCCTTGATCCGATCCCAAGCGAGCGCTGTCTCCCGCGTCCGCCTGTGGTCTCGTGACCTGCCAGGGATCCAGCGGCCGCGGCCTGCCTCGCGGACCCACCAGGCGGCGGGCTGGTCAATCGCCGCGGTGGCATTAGCAGTGGGCCCACAAAAGATGACAGCATAGCATCCAGCAAGGGACCAGACCAGACCAGACCACCTCGGGCAATGAAGGCCACGCGCGGCGAGCATGAATCCGCGATTGTGAAGCACAGAGCAAGCGCCGCCCCGACTGTGCGAATGCACGCCCCCCCCCCTCTCGCCTCCCCAAGCTGCGCGCCCCGTCAGATGTTTCTCTGTGGATAGCAGGCTCCCCGAGTATCCTGGCCTGTCCTGTGCTGCTGCTGTGCAGGGGGCCGCCGTCGTGCACAAGCCTAGCCCGCCCACTTATGCATTCCTGCACCCGCGCCTCGAGGTGACGTGCCGAGGCGCGCACGGCGACGGCGATAAGCAGCCACCACCGCCGTCTGGTCCTTGCCCCGCGCCCGCTGCACAAGCCCCTCCCCCTCCCCTCCCCCAACGGCCCGCCAATGCCGTTGTGCGACTCGCCCGGACGCCCGCCCTCACGGGCCCTGGCCCCGGCCCCGTGTCGGCTGCCGTTGCTGCTGCTGCTGGTGGCATCATGGGCAGGCCTCGCTGCCGCCATGCGGCCCGCAAAGGTCGCCGGCCTGCGCCGCGAGGTCGTCGAGATGTTCTACCACGGCTACGACCACTACATGGAGGTCGCCTTCCCCGAGGACGAGGTATGTGTTTGTGCACCGGTCTCGCCAGGACGGACGGACGGACGGCTGACACGTGCTCTCGCCCCCAGCTGCGGCCCATCGCCTGCACGCCTCTCACCCGGGACCCGGTTCAGAAGAACAACTTCCAGCTCAACGATGTCCTGGGCAACTACTCCCTCACCCTGGTCGACAGCCTGTCGACTCTGGCCATCCTGGCCTCGGCGCCCCCAGAGGACGGCGACGCCGGCCCCAAGGCTCTCCGTGACTTCCAGGACGGTGTGCTGGCCATGGTGCAGCACTACGGAGACGGCACCGACGGGCCCTCGGGCCAGGGCCTCCGTGCGAGGGGCTTCGACGTCGACAGCAAGGTCCAGGTGTTCGAGACGGTCATCAGGGGCGTCGGCGGCCTGCTCAGCGCCCATCTGTTCGCCGTCGGGGAGCTGCCCATGACCGGCTACACCCCGCCGGCCGCAGACGGCCGCCGCCCCGAGCCGTGGCCCAACGGGCTGGCCTACGACGGCCAGCTGCTGAGGCTCGCCCTCGATCTCGCAACGCGCCTCCTGCCTGCCTTCTACACCCAGACCGGCATGCCCTATCCCCGCGTCAACCTCCGCCACGGCATCCCCTTTTACGTCAACTCGCCGCTGCACGACTCTTCGCGTGCCGACGTCCCGCCCGACTACGAGGGCGATGCCGAGATCACCGAGACGTGCAGTGCCGGCGCCGGCAGCCTCGTCCTCGAGTTCACCGTGCTCAGCCGTCTGACGGGCGACCCCAAGTTCGAGCAGCTTGCCAAACGCGCCTTCTGGGCCGTCTGGTACAGGAGGAGCGACATCGGCCTCATTGGCGCCGGCGTCGACGCCGAACACGGCAAGTGGATAGGCGCCATGTCCGTCATTGGCGCCGGTGCCGACAGCTTCTTCGAGTACGCCCTCAAGACGCACATCCTGCTCTCGGGCCACGCCATGCCCAACCCGGCGGCTGCCACGCAGAACCCGTACTCGAGAAGCGGCCAGCCGCACCACCACCTGGACCCCAACGAGCTCTTCCCGCCCCTGACCGACGAAGAAAACTCCCCTGACAGCTTCCTCGAGGCGTGGCACCAGGCTCACGCCGCCACAAAGCGCCACCTCTACACGGAGCGGGGGCACCCCCACTACCTCAGCGTGAACCTCTGGACCGGCTCTCTAGCATCGCAGTGGATCGACAGCCTGGGCGCCTTCTACTCGGGCCTGCTGACTCTGGCCGGCGAGCTCGACGAGGCGATAGAGACCAATCTACTCTACGCCGCCGTCTGGACAAAGTATGCTGCGCTGCCCGAACGCTGGTCCACCAGGGACAAGACGGTCGAGGGCGGCCTGGGCTGGTGGCCCCTGCGGCCCGAGTTCATCGAGTCGACCTATTATCTGTACCGGGCCACCAACGATCCCTGGTATCTGTATGTCGGCGAGATGGTCCTGAGAGACATCAACCGGCGGTGCCGCACGTCGTGCGGCTATGCCGGCCTGCAGAACGTGCTTGACGGCGAGAGGAGCGACCGGATGGAGAGCTTCTTCCTCGGCGAGACGGCTCAGTACCTGTACCTCCTCTTCGACGACCGCCATCCCCTCAACTCGCTCGATGCCGCCTTCGTCTTCACCACCGAGGGCCACCCCCTGATCATCCCCAAAGATCCGGCGTCGCCCACAAAACCATCCGTCCCTGCTACGGAGGCACATCCGGGTCAGCGAAAACACAACGTTCCTTCGATGCGCTCCGACGGGGACTCCTTTAGGGATACGTGCTCTGTGCCGTCGCGCACGATGCCGCTGTCTGGCTCCCTGACCGCGGCGAGGGAGGACATCTATCACGCCGCGAGGATGGCCGAGCTGCACTTGATCCCAAACGCACGGCGCGGCCAAAGCGACGACGCGTCGAGGACGAGATCAAAACGACCGGCCTCGGAACCCAACCACGCCTTCCCCTGGACTCTCCCACGCTCTCTCCTCCCGGACAACGGGACCTGCGCCCAGGTGTCTGAACCGCAGGAGATGATGCTCGAGTTTGCATCCCACTCGCATCACGGAACAATCGGCAGCGCCTTCAACTTCATGATGGGGTCTCAGAACCTTGAGCGGCTGGCCGTGGATAAGATCCGCGTCCTCAGCATCTCGAGCCTGAAGCTGACCCTGAGGCTGGTTGAGGACGAACGTGGGACTGCCGGTGCCGCCGTGCCTGCCCAGCGCGAGTGGCGCGTCACAAAGGTCAACGGGCTGCCGCTGGGGCGCGACGAGGCCCTCGTGATGGACCGCGCCATCCTGGGCGAGGTTTCGGACCCGCGCTTCAACATGGTGCGCGACCCCGTCGTTGTCAAGCTGCACCACCTGCACCAGGTCGATCTCGACTACAACGGGACCGCCGACGAGGCCGGCGCCGTACCCGAGGGCACCATCACGCTGCAGCCAGGGTCGGCCGGAACGCCAAACTCTGCCGGCCTGCGCGCGTCAGACCTCGGCGCCCTCGTAAAGTCTTTCTTCCGCCAAGCCGCCCTTTCGCTGGACCGCGCGGGTACCGGCCCCGGCGCGGCCTCGGCCACCCAAGCCCCCCAGGGGTCGGGGCGCCGCGGAGTCTCATCGGCTCCCTCGGGCGGCGGCAGCGGCGGAGGGGGCGGCTCGTCGCCAGGTTCGTCGCTGTACAATGTCCTCGTGAACGTGACGGGCGTGACGCCGACCGGGGCCGGGGCAGCGCCGCTCCCGGCGGTGGACATGCCGGCGGGCGCCCACGTGCCGCACGTCGGGCCCTTCCCCAAAGAGTTCCTGCCCTGGTCGACCGTTTTTGCCGCGGGGGACGCGTGCGGCGGCCCGCTGCCCGACATGGCGCCGCGGGACCACCACGTCATTGTGATACGGCGCGGGCGCTGCTCCTTCTCGGCCAAGATGGCCAACATACCGGCCTTCAAGCCCACGGACCAGAGCCTGCAGCTCGTCGTCGTCGTGTCGGACGACGAGGAGGAGGATGATGACGAAGATGCCGAGAGCGGCGGCGGCGGCGGCGGCGGGCACCAAAAGGTCTCGTTCCTCGGGGGCCTCGAGAAGGGCGGGGGGTTGGGCATCGGCGGCGACTACAAGCGGGTCATCAGGCCGCTGCTCGACCAGGCGCAGACCACGCCCGCGGGCCTGGTGCGCGTCCACCCCATCGCCATGGTCCTCGTTGGCGGCGGCGACATGGGCTATCACCACATGGCCCACGCCGAGCGGCTGGGCCTGACGAGGCGCTATTACATTGAGAGCAACGGCCTAAGGGTCAGAAACATCATCATTGACGACGGCGACGACAAGTGATGCAGGGAAAAGAGCGGGAAGGTTCACAATGCATAGCATGGTAGCATTATCGGGTTTCATTGCATTTTCTTTTCCTTTTTGTCTTTTGATGGTGGATCGAGCGAGGCCCATCCGGAGCACGCCAAGTGCTTTCTTTGACTGTTGCAGATTCTAGAGTCCCCTGCTGCCACCACTTCTGTTTGATGATATCACTGGTGTTTGTGTGTGCAAACGCAGATACGGACGAGCACGCGTGGGGAGCACAGCGCCCGCCTTATCACTAGCATCCCGTGGCGCTTTAAAAAAAACAATGAGGTGGGGACTACAGCCCGCGGAACAAGGTCGGAAGTAGCGGTGATGTGATCTTTATCTTTATGGGTCAATATCAACTCATTAGATGCACATTCTTTTTTTTTTCCCCGCAGATCCACTGTTTTCGGGTTGGTTTGCTTGCCTCAGTGCGGCTTCGCAAAATCGACAAAGGAGCAGACAATGAGTCTCTAGAGGTTGGTGCTAAGCAAACGAAGCGCCGGATATAACTTATCACCACCCTCCAGACCAAAGAAACCCCAGTCTAGTTCAGCGTCTATGGCTTGCCACCCCTGATCAGAACAAGCAGAAACATGGACCAGGAGAGTCTGAAGCGGCGAGAAAGGAAGAGAGTACGTGTCGAATCACGGCAGAAAGATGCATCGTGTCACCCCCTTTTTGACGCCATTAGCCGGTTGTGCCATGATGGGGCGTCGTCGTATGACCACACGGGGGGGAGTTGTGGTGCCTGCATCGAGAGGCTGTGTGCAGCGACCTGGGACGAAATCAAGGGTCCCCCCCCCTCCCCCCCTCCCCCTCCTTCGGACCCGTTCCAGTTCATTCCACGAGACGGAAGTGCTTCCGTAATGGCGTCATCCTCTCTCCTTCCTTGCCTGCACTTTGCAGCTGCAGGAGAGCAAACGGTGAGCGGAGCAGCAACATGGAATGAAATTTCCGTGGAAACCCATGCCCTTCGCACCCAACCCTTTGCTGTTTTAATGTTTTTTTTTTTTTTTGTTTTTTTACCTGTCTTTCTTTTTTTCTTTCTTGTCTGTCCTACTTTGATATTCTGCCCGTGTTTTTTTTCTTCCTTTTTTACCCGTCCAATTCTGCCCTTACGCAGTTGGGTAGTCGGACTCCTCGAGCAGGGTGACAACGGGCACGTCGCCGAGCTTTTCCCTGCCCTTGAGCGGGGCAATCTCGAGAAGGAAAAGATAGCCGACAAGCTCACCACCCAGCTTGCGGACGAGCTCACCGGCCGCCGAGGCAGATCCGCCTGCAATTATGACGTGGTAGATTAGACATTGTTGTTGGTATGCAAGCGATGGGATGAAGCAAAGGCGGAAAACCAGGAACCCCCGTGTTTAGGCAATAGCAAACGGGGGAGGAGGAGGAGGGGGCGAAAAAAAAAGGGGGAACGGGGGACGGATAAAGCAAGCAAGCAAACGACCCACCAGTGGCAATAATGTCGTCGACGACGAGCACCTTCTGGCCGGGCTTGATGGCGCCCTCCTGGATCTGGAAGAAGTCCTGGCCGTACTCCTTCTCGTAGGTGGCGGTGACGCAGGGGCCGGGCAGCTTGCCCTTTTTGCGGACGGGGACGAAGGCGGCGTCGAGGCGCAGGGCCAGGGACGGGCCGAAGAGGAAGCCGCGGGCGTCGAGCCCGACGACGACGTCGGGCTTGAAGGCGGCCGCGGCGGCGCCGGTTGTGGTGGAGCCGGCGGGGAAGGACAGGACCTGGAGCTCGAGGGCGCGGAGCAGGGTGGCGTGCATGGCCGGGTCAAGGAAGAGGGGCATGATGTCCAGGAAGACGATGCCGGGGATGGGGAAGTCGGGGAAGCGCTTCAGGGTCGAGAAGAGCTCTATCTTTGCACTGGCGAGTTCGGAGGAGGCGGCGGGGGCGGCGGTGGGCTGTTCTCGCGCGGCATCTTGAGTGGCTGCTGCTGCTGCTGCTGTCGTGGTGGTGTTGGCCGCGCCTGTTGCTGGTTCGGTGATGGAGGAGGACATGGTCAAGAGAGGAGAGAGCGCGACGCAGGGAGAAAAAAAGGGCCGGATAAGAAAAAGGGTCGGGCCAGGGGGAGGGCGCGCTCCTTAGGTAAGGCAAGCAGGGCCCCCGAACGTGGGTAGCTGTAGCTTGAGGTAGGGGTTTCTATGGATGACTGAAAGGCTGAGTATGAATGGGCAGCACGCAGGAGCCTGCGTGTGAAGGGGTGGTGGTGGTGGTGGTGGTGGTGGTGTTTGTGTGGTGGCAGTGGTGCTTAGCCGTATCTGCGTATCGCGCCAAGTAGCATGGAAGCCCGCGGCGGGGTTGAGCTTCTTTTTTTTTGTTGCTTTTCCCACCTCTCCACTCTTGGTTTTTTTCTTTCCTTTTTCGCCTGTTTCGACCCGAGGGGGGGTGTGCAGAATGGATGGTTGGGCGGCCAGGCACAGCACTTGATTGGGTCGGGCGGGTGTAAGTCTGCACCTTGCGGAACAGGCGGGACTGGCACGCGGCGGATTGCTGCCCTACTATTTCTGTCGTGCTTGATTTTTTTTTTCTTGGAGTGGATTGATGGCGACAGTGTACACAGTAAGATTCGCTGAGGCTTATGCGGTCCCGGCTGCTATTCAAGTTTCAAGCTAACGGCACGGGGGGAGAAATAACAGAGAAGAGACAGGCCAAAAAGGACGAGAGCCGGTCCCGGTCGCTTTGCGGTGCAAAATAACAGAGGTATGGTCTGTGGTTTTGGGAGCACAAGAAGGCAAAGACAAAAAGCGGAATGGGTGGCTGTAAAAAGAACAAGTGAGCGTGGCCGAGCCTGAGCTGACCAGCCGCCTCAATCTCGCCCGTCTCGCAGGAGGGTGTACAGAGAGTAAGGCAGTGTGGGGTCTGTTTGGGATATGCCCGCTGGCAAGCGGCGTGCCGGTAGCAGACTTTGCTGGACGCGCAGAAGATACTTTCTCTGCCACGGCCGTCCGCTGCGACTGCGCGACGTTTCTGCTATACCCGCCCATGCTCCTGCCTGAGAAGCCGCAGCGACGTGCGCGCGCCCTTCCTGCCGGCCCGCCATCCATGTCCTTCCACGTCTGTCGGGGGCGTCGCAGAGAAAAGGGAACGGGATGGATGGAGCGGCCAGGCGTGGTGGCCCTTCTTTGCCGATTCCCGAACACCGTGATTGGAACCCCCCTCCGCTCTTCCCGCGCGCGGCCTCTGGGTCTGGACGCCTCTCTGGATTCGCGGTCTGTGTGGGAGGGCTCTTGTCAGAGGTTTGCGTGTGTGTGTGTGTGTCTTAGAATAGAGGTCCACCCTCGACTCGAGACGTCGTTCTCTGCCTGTACCGGGACCCAGGCCCATGCTAGGGTTCTGAAGGCTCTGAATGGTTCTCTGGCGAATGGCAGGGCGGCGTCACCACAGGTGGTGGAGGGAAGCCGGTGTGGGTGGTGCGTGGTGTGGGTCGCACAGAGGTGGGATGCACAGCGCCGTGCAGCGAGGTCTTTTGCGGTGGGCTGGCGGGGGCTCCTGCCCGACCAGGGGCTACGGGGGGGGTTACCAATACAGCAGGTGAGGACCCGGATGGTGGGGTTTGGTGGTGGTGGCCGAGGGTTGGGGCCGCCCGTGCAGGCAGCCCAAGGAAAACGCCGGCCCTGTTCTCCAAGGGTTGTCGCGAGAGCGTGCAGGCCGTCTGTCTGTCGGGTGCCCGATACGGATTGCCCGCCTCGGGATTCCCGTGCGTCCCAGGGCTAGATTTTTTTGTATTATTTTTTATTATTGTGGAGGTGCGCGGCTGCGGCAAGACGCATCTGGGGTGGTTTGTCCTGCATATTGGCCGCCAGCTTCCTCCTGTGCGAGTGTGGGCGGCTTGCACACGCACACGTCCAGACGCATACACACTCACACCAGTCGGGATTGTCACCTCGCTTCTGCTTTTTTTTCTTTCTTTTTTTTTATCACTATTCCGATCTCTCTCGTGCTCTTCCCCGCGGAAACACCCAGGCCCTCCGACTTTGATTAACAGTACGAGTCACATCGCCCAACCCTGCTGACCGGCCAGCCAGCCAAGATGATGCGTTCTTTTCAGCACCCGTGTGTCGTCATCCAGCGAAGCGAGCGGTGCCCACCGATAGCCACGGGCTGGGCTGGGCCGGCTGGCTGGCTGGTCAGGCACCGCTGACACGAACCGGGGCGTTCTGGACTTGTCGGCTCAGGCCCCCCCCCTCCCACCTACAGTAGATTTGCTGCCTTGAAAACATCCTGGATTGTGCTCCTATCTCGGCCCACCACCGGACCGATACTATGCGTCGCAGTCTATATGCCAAACGCCCAGTGCCGCCCCCACGGCAGGTGCTGGAGCTGACTCAAAGCCGGGTCGAGAGATTGCGTGCTTTGCTGATGGCTGGGCTGCGCAGGCTCCCGCACACCTCACTGGTGTGTTCTGTCCCTCGGTCTCCAGCCGTGGTGTTTCGTGGGCTTTTTTTCTTGGTGCATGATTGACACGCTGGTGGGGCGCGCCGTCGGCACTGTGGCCTGGTTCGGTCTGCAAACGATGTGGCTTGAAAGTCTGGTTCTGGTCCCGGTTCTAGGTACGAAGCTCGGCTCGGCCGCGCCCGCAGATAATCAGTGCTTGCTTCGGCGCCGGACGGCCCAACGGAGGGGCGCCCAGACTAGAAGACGCCGCCCGCCATGCCATGGCCATGCCACCCGCAAGCATCTGCGACATGGAGAACCCGGTAAATCTCGTGTTTCAATCCGCCGCATGGCCCAAGAAGGCGCTCCACCCGTTCGGCCATTGATGGCCCCAACGGAATCGAAACGACGGCCGGCAGGTCTCGGCTACGTGGATGCACGCTCTCCTGTGGCAGGCCTATCACTTGGCGCGCAAACCCCCAGAGTTGAGTCATGGAGGCTCGCTCTCGAGCACACGCTGCCAGACGCTGTCCGGCCGTCCCGATGCACCCAAGCCACCCGCCTGTATCCCGACGTCGTGGTGGTGGTAGTAGTAGTCGCATCAGGCAGGCCCGGCCCTCACACCGCCATATTGGCTCCACAGCCCATCATCTGTCAGGCGTCTTGTTTTTTTTTTTTTTCTTCCTCTTCCTTTCCCTTTCCCCGACGACATCCCACATCCCCTCCCCTCTCCCCTCTTTGCACAAACACATGAGAAGGGAGGTAGTAAAGGAGGGTGGCCTACCTTTGCGGCCCATGATGTACCCCCGCGCCAAAACCACGAAAGCAGACCGGTCAGGCCGCCCCAGCGCCGAGCAATAGGACCCCCCCGCTGGACCGCGAGGCAATATGTAATGTTTATTACCGTGCATTCGGTGAGGCAAAGCGGCGGATGGGTCCCGGCTTGTCTACGAGGGGCACTTAAAAAAGTTTAATTCGGCTGCTTGCTCACATTTGTGCTGCATATCCCGCCTTTGTGTTTGTTGTCTGTGATTGTTTGGCCCCCCACAAAACACACGGTGGGACAGACATATAGACCGTCCGCAGGGCCTGTCAAGCCGCCGTGCAGCTGCAGAGCAGCGGCCTGTGAGACTGTCGCCAGCCGGCTACCTGCAGACAATCCCTCTACGTATATGCGGCTGGCCGTCGGAGCTGTCATTGTCCCTAGTGTGTTATCACTGCTGTTGATTTTTTTTTTGTCTTGTCACTGGTGCGCTTACCCGCCTGGCCCACGAACCCGACGGAATGGTCACCATGCGGCTCCCGGAGGGACAGCCAGGGCGGGTGGCTGCACTGCGTGGGAATATCTCTGACTCTGTTCTTGTGTAGACCACGACAGACAAAAAGTCGAAGCAATCCTCAAGGCGCATTTAAACTTTGGTTCTGATTACATTACGTCCCGGAATAGTGTATCACGTTGGGATTTGGGCTGGGTATATAGGTGAGGTGCTCGTTGAAAACAAACAGAAGGGGGTATCCAGGCTTAAGGCCAGAAAACACAGCGGTGCCAAAATGAAACGAGGCGGGTATGGTAGGAGGGGAGACTCTAGAGAAGAGAAAAGGAAACAAACGACAGCCCAAAGGATTGCGGTGTTGCATGGCGGATGGTATGCCAATGTAGCAAGATAATCAAACCTCAACGAATGGGGGTGTTGAAGGGGAACAAGGCAGTTTGAATCAGGCAGCCGGCAAGATGGCCCAGCTCAGGCAGTCGGCAAGACAAGCGAGGCAACAGTGGCGCCAACGCTGCTGCCGGGGAACTGCAGGCGGATGATGGAAAAGAACATGTTCTGCAGCACGTGCAGCACGACGGCCACGCTCGTCGGCAGGAGCTCGGGCCAGACGGCCAGGTCGAGCTTGCCCTCGACGACGACGCTGACGCCGTAGATGAAGCGGATGAGGCCGGCGACGACGAAGGAGGCCGTCAGCTCGCACGCCCACGTGATGCTCGAGGCCGTCAGGGTCAGCGCAAAGTTGTAGCCGCCGTCCTCCAGGTCCGTGTCCTCGTCGTCGAACGAGAAGTAAGGGTAGACGTCGCGGTTGGGGCCAAAGTGCAGGATCGCGACCGAGGCCAGGAATGCCATCATGGACGCGTTCTCGGCCACGAACCGGATGAAGACGTTGCGCACGCCCAGCTTCTGGTACGACCCGTACGTCTGCCCGTTGAGCCCCAGCGCCGTCAGGAGCCAGTGGAAGGTGGCCGACAGGGTCAGGGGCGTGAGGATGATGAGCGTCGTCGACGAGATCACCTGCAGCAGCACAAACTGCGACGGCGAGCGCAGCCGGGCGTAAAGCGCGCGCACATATGTCTGGTACGTGAGCATGAAGTATCTGTGCGGCCCCAGGGTCTGATCAGCGTGAACTCGGGGTGGCGGTTTAGCGGGCTGTGTCGCGGCAGACTGACAGTTTGAAGATCCAGCTCAGAGGGTACGATCCCACTCTTTCGCCCTCGTTCCCGCCCAGGATCCAGCCGGTGAGCCCGTCGAGAAGATAAACAGTAATAACCCAGCCGTAGACATAGACGATGGTCTCGAGGTTGTTGTGTGGCAGCGTGCGGAGATAAATCTCGGCGTAAGCTTCCCCGATGACATAGGCGAGGAGCCCGATGAACAGGGCCAGGCAGAACCACACGAAGCGCACAAAGCTGGCGGGGAGCCAGAGGCGGCGGAGCCGCACAGGGAGTGGGGCGCGCGAGGAGCGAGCCCGCCCATCGGCCGACGAGACCTGCAGCATGGCGGCGTCCAGGTCGAAAGAGTCGCGCTGGAGCCCCGGCCGCCGGCGCTGGTCCCTCCGGGGAGAGGCCGAGATGGCGTCGGCCTCGCCCGTCCACCACGACGAGGTGAAGATGCGCTGTGTGTCGGAGAGCGAGTTGCGGAGGCCGAGGTGCCGCTCGTTGGTCATGAGGATTATGAAGGCAATGGCGACGGGCATCGCCATGAGACAAAAGGTCCATGAGATCCACGCCGTATTGTGCATGGTGATCCAACGAGTTTCTGGCATCAGGTAAATGGGGATCGGTGCTATCATGGACACCAGCCCTATCAACGTTATGGTGATGGGGAACCCTAGCGTCTTGGGCCACCTGAAAAGCTCGACCGTGGAGTAAGCATATGGGCGCATAGGAGGTCTGATGAGTGAGGCAGTCTGCGGGGAGGGACCAATACCAATTCAAGTTGTAAAGATTAAACACCTTTGTGATCCAGCTGCATCAACGGACCAGGTTAGTCTTTGGTGGGAGCACAATACACAGGCTAATGGACGCAATAAAAAGATTGGCAGCAATAGGGGAAACATACACTAAAACAAGAAAACGTTAGCATCCGCCAAAACAAGCCGAGCAAGGCGGAAAATCACTCACCCAAGGCTGTCAGATTGTAGAAGCCGTAAAAGACAAAAAGAAAGAACCAAAAGTTGACCTGAACCCTCGCCGCCCCGTGGCCGGGCCGTTTCCGAGACGGAGGCGCTCCCGGCGCCGGGCCGCGGGGGTCGTCGAGCCCCGGGAGCGGGTACTGCGGGAACGGGAGTGCGCACCAGCCGACGGCCAGCAGCGCCGGCAGGACGACGAGCAGGGCCCAGCGGCTCCACCACTTGTCGACGACCCTGCGCACAGGGCCCGGCCGGGGCGTGATCCACAGCTCGTCGACGTGGCGCCATGCCCTCCGGGCGGCCCTGGACAGGAAGCCGTGGCCGTAGTCGCCGCCGTAGTCGTCGTAGCCGTCGCCGTCACCGCCCCAGTCCTCGTCCTCGGCGGCGGCGTCGAGCTGGGCGGCCAGCAGCGTGCCNTGCAGGACCGGGTGGGCGGCCGGGCGGTGGTCCCGGGCGGCGCGTCGGATGAAGGGCGTCGTCAGGCCCCACGCCAGCCCCACCATCAGGAACCCGACCACGTAGTTGAGCGGGCCGGGCTGCTGCTGCTGCTGCTGCTGCTGGGAGTGGAGGCGCGCGGGCTGGCGCAGCTGGTGCTGGTCGCCCGCGGGGAAGAAGCGAGGCACGGCGCGGAAGCGGCCCAGCAGCGGCGACGCGTCGGGGTTGTGGCGCTCCGACCACTCGTTGCCCTGCTGGAACGAGAAGAAGGAAGGCATCGTGGCCGCGGGGGCGCGTCCGTCCGTTTTCGCGGGGGTGCGGCTGCAGGACCTCTGTGCTGATGCCCCGTGCCGGCTATGGGACGTGGGAAATCCGCAATAGTGGGCAGGACGCCGAATTCATCGCCCGGGATTTCTCTTGGCCTCTACTCCTGTGTCTCGGCACCAGGAACAGTCGCTGGGGGACACGGGTTGAGGGCGTCTGTAATATGTCGTGATACCAGGGGGGGTAGGGGAAAAAAAAAAAGGCGCTTGTACCAACGCGACTGTCGCAGTGCGAAAGTCTCGGTCGTGTGACGTCGCCGGCTCAAAATCCACGAGTTTTTGGCGCAGCTGGTTAGGCACCAAGACCTGTCAGGCCCCGGATTCGGCCACTCATGGCCTGCTGTAGTCCATGTGATGCGACGTGTGTGGGCGTCAAGCTTTAAAGTGCTGACCCCCCTGCTGGTTTGATGCGGCGCCACTGGACCCCACGCTATGACAGTGACGTGCAGCGACCCTGAGAAAAACGCGAGTGATGGGTTTCACCAGCTTGGTGCCAATTGGGAGATAAGAGCAGGAGGAACTCGGCAGGTTATTGTCTAATGCAACACAGACCCTCCCAGAAGCGTCAAGCAAAACAAAATAAAAATAACAACAGCTTGCAGTCGGGCCCTCTCACACCAAGCCAGCGAGATGTGATCCATGGGACCTTGGCTGCATCTGGGTCTGGTAAGGCAGCCAAATTACAGGATATATATACATAAACACAAACACAGGGGAGCACCAACCACATTACATCACGTCCTGGCCAACCTCGTCCTCTTCCTCCTCGTATGCCTCCGAGTCGTCATCGCCCGAGCTGTCGCTCTTGTCGACTAGGACCTGGCTCGACTCGGCTTCGTCGTCGTCTCCCATGGCTACTGGCTCCAGCGTGCGCAGGTCTGGGGATGCCGAACGAGACCTGTCCGATGCGGGATCAACGACGTCGTCGGCAAACGAAACGGCCTTGCCGCCCGGAGACCTCCCCCTCGTTGTAGAAGGCGGCTCGAGGACGTCGCCGTTCCAGGGCCTGCACTCCTTGACGAGCTCGCCGCACCGCAGGCACGTCCAGCCCTCGCCCTCCTCGCGCTCGAGCCGCGTGGCCAGGCAGACAAAGCAGTAGACGCAGCCGCAGGGGATCGTCTCGTATGGGTTCGTCACGTCCGTCTGCGCCGACCCCACCACGCCGCTCGACGCAGCCGCCGCCATGACCTCGCTCTCCGAGTTTGCCCCCGAGTTTTGGTCGTGGTAGCAGATGCCGCATGTCCTCTCGGGAAGAAACGCGAGCTCGCCCTTCTTCTCCTTCTGTGCTTGGCCGTCATCTGGCGCGCCCGCCGTGACAATGTCCTTTGTCCGCCTCCAGGCCCGCGCTATCCACTTGCGCCAGCGGTTGATTCCTATCAGCGGCAGGAAGAAGAGTAGAAACTCCGTCATGGCGTGCCACACAAGCTGCCTGTTGAGGTATTCAAACGAAACCTCCCGGCTGACCTGGCTGGTGGGCGGCGCGAGCCGCATGCGCAGTATCCGGTCGAGCAGCGTCCGATAGCGGCCCTGCACCAAAAACGCCAGGAAGGAGGCCAGCGCTGCCGCAGCGTGCGCATTAGAGGCTATCGAGGTGAGGCGCGAGAGCCGTTGCACCCTCGGCGTTGGACTCTCATATCCATTGTCCTGGCCCACCAGCCAGTCCTCCCACTTTGTCCAAAGGTATTTCCCGCCGACGGTGACGGCACCGTACAGCGACTTTTGCAGCCTCGTCGGCGGGGACAGGATCGGGCCGTCTTTCCTCGCGTCCGTGTAGGTGAGGTTCTGGAGGGATGCGCCGTACGTGGCGCCGTGATCCCAGATTGTGAGCTTGAAGAGGATGGCGCGCAGCACGAGGAGGATCTCTGGAGCCCAGTCGTCGCCCAGCCTGGCAGTGCCGCCACCGCCGCCCAGGTACTTCAGCGCCTCGCCGACCTGGCCGCGCAGCAGGCCCACCAGTTCCTCGTCCAGCAGCTCGGCATCGACCTGGCCGACGCGGAACGAGGGGCGCGTGCCCTCGCGCGAAGTCGCGGCATCCCAAAACGACAGCAGCGACGCGCCCGCGCCCCGTAGCAGCGGTGACGACGCTGTGGCCCGGGCGATTTGGCCGCGCAGGCGGGAGGCCGACTGGGCGGCGGCGTCGCGCGCCCTGGCCTGGGCCTCGCGTTCTTGGCGTCGGGCGGCGAGGCTGGCTTGTGCCTGCGCGAAGGTGGGCGGTGTCGTCATGGGGGTTAGTCGTCTAGGGGGTCGCTCGTCGGGTGGGCGTGTTTTGGTTTGCTGGTTGGGGGAGCACTCTCACGGGTCGCCAATCGCGGTGCCAGAGCGAGCGTCGGTGCTGCGATCAGCCGAAGGGAAGAGCGACTGGGACCGAGCTGGGTCGTTGTCGAGCAGGTCGCATCGGGGGGATTCTAGAGTCTGCCTGGCGTGATTTTGGCGTCGTGCCCCAGCGCCAGCCGAGCCGAGGTTGCGGCAAGTCAATCAGATGGGAAGAGCGGAGGCGGGCTCAAGGGGGTGCGTGGTGCGTGCTGCGTGCTGCACTGCACCGCACCGCGCTTCCCCTGCAATTGCCGACGACGGGAGCGAGCTCCAGTGCTGCTGGGCGGCGGCAGTCCCCACCCACCAGCCGCTGCACCCACTGCCACCCGGCTCCAAGGACAAACAAGCACCCAGTCAAGCACGGGCCACCCAGCACGCACGCACGCCAGGCTGCGCAGCTCGCACAGGCGGGCATCAATCAATTGGATGGAAAAGTCGACAGCTCCAACCCGCATTGATTGGAAGGCCAGCCGACGACCGACCGACCATGCATGTGCCGCCCGGTGGCCAACCTCGAGCCCTGCTGACCCTCGCGCCCTTCGCATTTCCTCGCCCGCCCGCAGACCAGTCAATGTAGCACAGCAGCCAGACTCAGACCTGCGGCTCGAGCACGATGGATCCGTCAAGCTCGTCTGCCACCACGCTGGCGAGGCCGCGCTTCGCCCTCGCCATCATCTCCGCCGTTGCCGCCCTCGCCGTCGGCCTCTACCTCCTCCGCGAGGCCGCCACCGCACCGTCCACTGGCCCCGCCGGCCTCCACCGCAGCAACGCCGTCCGCCGCCGGTCCCGCAACCGCGCCTCGCGCCGCTCGCGCCGCGGCTCCGCGGGCTCGAGGGCCTCGGCGTCGAGTGCCGAGCACGGCGACGAGAACCGCCCTGACGAGAACGCCCGCCGCGATGCCAACACCGAGTCTGGAAGCTTGCTGGCCGAGCCCCGCGGACTCCAGCCCCTGCCCGACGGCGACACCATGGCCGAGGACCTGTCGGGCGAGTGGTGGGACGAGATGCAGCCCCTGAACCAGCCCCGCTCCGGCCAGAACATAGTCAGCCTCCTGTTCCGTGTCTCGGAGGACAACGCCCGCCGCAATGCCTACGTGCACAGGGGCTGCGCCTGCAACGCCTGCGGCATCGTGCCCATCCGCGGCGTCCGCTACCGCTGCGCCAACTGCGCCGACTTCGACCTCTGCGAGACGTGCGAGTCCCAGGGCATGCACATCAAGACGCACATCTTCTACAAGGTCAAAATCCCCGCCCCACCCTTCGGCCCGCGCCAGATGCAGCCCGTCGTCTACCCTGGCGACCCTGACACCTGCCTCCGGAACCTGCCGCATCCGCTCATGGTGAAGCTCTCGAGGGAGACGGGCTTTGAGCGCCCCGAGCTGGAGGCCTTCTGGGAGCAATGGACCTTTATCGCCAACACCGAGTGGCGTGAGGACCCCGACGACCTGTGCCTGGCCATGGACCGCCGCACCTTTGAGCGCTGTCTCGTGCCCTCGGGAGGCTACCGCCATGCCTCGCCCAACCTGATCCACGACCGCATGTTTGCCTTCTATGACACCAACAACGACGACCTGATTGGCTTCTCCGAGTTCCTCCACGGGCTGGCCTACCGCAAGCGCCCCGACAAGCTGAAGCGCATTTTCGAGGGCTACGATGTGGACAGGGACGGCTACGTCGACCGGAGGGACTTTTTGCGCTTGTTCCGCGCCTACTACGTGCTCTTCAAGCAAATGCACAAGTACATCCTCGAGGGCCTCGACGACCAGGTTATGAGCAGCACCGAGGCCCACCAGCTGGTGACCAGCCGCCAGCCGCTCAGCAGCCTCTTTGGCCGGGAGGGGCGGGTCCCAGATGCGGACCACGACCGCGCGCAGGAGGGAAAGGTGTTTCATGGCAACGGAGACGTCGCCTTGGCCGGGGGCAGCGAAAGCGCAGTCAACCAAGACAAGGCGGACACGTCGAGCCGGGAAGAGATCCTGACGAGTCTCTTCAACCGCGGTAGCCCACAGCCCTTCTTTGCCGAGCCCATGTTCTCTCCCGACACTGCGGGGCCGCAGTCTCCGCGCGGAGGCGACGCGGGGCCCAGGTACTTTGACGGCCTGCTCAACCCCCCGAGGAGCACCGCAGAGCTCTCGGCCGTGCTCGACGACCGGCCCCGCAACACGCTCGACAGCTTCCTGCACTACCTCGAGGAGCGCGATTGTGAGGGGCAGGAGATGAACGGGGACGCTGACCCGGACCAGTGGGCGAGCAACTCCCCTGGCGGCGATCCTTCGGATCCGTCTCGGCACTTGGACGAAGACTTTGGCAGCATGCCATACCACGCGGACCCGAAACTGTACGACGGGACCCATCGACTACGAGTCACCAAGAAGACCAGGCTTGCAGCGCGGAAGAGGCTGCACGAGCGATGGAAACGGAGGCAGTTCTACCTGGACGAGGAGGAAGGCGCAAACGCGCCCGAGGGCTGGAATCCCAAGGAGGACGTCCTTGTGGATGCGGCCGAGGCCGAGGGTGCCGAGGGCTCCAAGCCCGCCAAGGAGCACGACACCATGTCGCCGAGGTCGCGATCGTCGTCCAAGGTCCGCTTCGCCGAGGAGACGGACGACTATGAGATCCGGTCGAATCCTTCGACTTCCTCACGAAGCGTGCCCGAGCGGTGGGGAGGGATGGAGATACCGGATGCCGAGAGGGACGCAGGCAAAGAGATCCTGTACCAGGTCACCCAGCAGGCGTTCAACGAGCTCCTGGACGTTTTGTTCAAGAAAAAGGAGGATCTGGCGGTCCGGGCCGCTTCGACCCGGGAAGACCGCCGCAGATACCGAAAATACTTTGAGTCGATCAACCTGGATGAGGAGGATGACAGGAAACAGCCCCAGCAGCCCCAGGCATCCGCGTCCAAGGCGACGCAACAAGAAAACCGAGAGGAGGGTGCCGATGCTCGTCACCAAGAGACGCAGACGGTGCCGTCCTCGGACACTGCAGTGCAGGCGCAGACGAACGGTCTGCGCCAGACGGAAACAGTGCATCCCGATGGAGATGCCGCGCATTCCGAGACAGCGAGTATCTACGAGGAGCCTGCCACCTATGAGCAGGACGACAGCCGCCTGCCCCAGGGCCAGGCGGCGCGAGGCAACGAGGCTGAGAGGCGCACAGCGACATACGACCCGACTATGCCGCAGTTCCGCCCCAATAGCGACGCGGACCTGACGCAAGTGGCGGCTATGGATAGCAGGACGGCTACTCTCGGGGCCTCCAACGCAGGCGCCGAGTCGGAGTATTCAGGCGAGTCGACGTCGGCTGAGGACGTAGAGTCAACAGGACGACGGGACGAGGAGTCGGATGCCGGGTCGCAAGAAGACGACGACGACGATGAGGACGCGGCCAACGTGGGCATGTTCCCGAGGTACATGCTCGTCGAGTGGAAGCGTCTGGACCTTGCCGAACAGGAACAGAGGCAACGGGGTGGATGGGGCAAGCTGTCGTACGCCGAGTTCGAGGAAATTTACCGCAGAGAGGAGCGGCACTCGAACCGACTGGACTATCTGGGCAGCTGGATCGACGTGTGCATCCCCTACAGCTAAGGGGCAGAATACAGAACAGACAGCGAGGTTGTTTGTGTACGATTGATAGGCGTCAGGGGTGTGTGGCAGCGAGCGCGGTCCGTTGAAAAAAGAAAAGAAGGGGGAAAAAAGGCAGAAAAATGCTTATAGTTCAGATTACCCTAGCCTATGCAGCCCACAGAAGTAAGCTTATTGGCACGTCCAACCATCAATGGCAGCGGCGCAAATGACACGGACGGGCGCTTGTCAACCGTTTCGACGACAAGTAGGCGTGGATGTTCGATTTGCATTTTTCTCTGTACCTGAAGGCGTATTCTTTCCTTCCTTGCCTTGCCGCTCCTTCTTCTTTTTGCTTGGCTCTCTCTTCCGCCCTTCCTGCCTTTGGTCTCCCCGCCCCTTCCCAATTGGCTCTTGCCCGCCCGCATGAGGTCACCCGCGGCCACCCAGCTGCGGGCGGTCCTGCTCACCCCCACCTCTTTCGCTCCTTCTCTCCTTCCCGCGCGACGAGCGTCGCCGTGCCCACTTGCCGAGCCAAGAAGGATGGGCTTTGCAGCGCCAAAAGATGGCTCCTCAGCCCGCGACAAGTCGGCTCCATGCCTCGGAAAACGAGTGCCGTCCCCATATAACGCTGACAAAATGCGGGGTCGTGTTGTGAATCGAGGGGAATCCGAGCCTGCGCTACCAACCAGACCTCACTGCACGCCCCGATCAAGGGATTGGTGATCAGCCTCGGTCCAGCCTCGCTCCGTGGCAAGACACTTGGTGCCACGTCGTAGCATAAGGGGGCGGTGCTGCTTTTTGTTGCCCCAGCAGCAGATCCGAGCTCGGTTTATTCACTCATCCCGTCCCCATCTTTTCCAACTCAACCCCGGGACGGCCAGAGAAAACTCTCTGAAGTCAACGGAGGCTCTGCGTTCCCTACAACAGAAGCAAGCGCCAAGTCGGCACCACAAAGAGCACCGTCAAAACACACACAGACACCCACGCACTCAAGAAAACAAGACACAATGGCCGCCAACGGCTCCACTTCATACACGGTGCCCCTCATCGTGGACGGCAAGGAACAGCCGTCGACAGAGGGCTTCGCGGTCAAGTCTCCAGCGACTGGCGAGGCGCTCCACCAGTGCAGCAACGCCAGCGTCGCCGATGCCGAGGCCGCCGTGGCTGCCGCCGCCGCCGCCCTGGATGGGTGGCGGTCCCAGACCCCGCGTGCGCGCCGGGACGTGCTGCTCAAGGCCGCCGAGGCCTTCAATGCCCGCCGCGAGGAGCTGGCTGACTACATGATGTCCGAGACGGCGGCGACGCAGCAGTGGGCCAACTTCAACCTCGACGTGGCTCGCGACATGATCGTAGACGTGGCCGGGCGCATCTCGTCGCTGGCCGGGTCCGCCCCCGCGACGCAGGACCCCACGGTGGGCGCGCTGATCCTCAAGGAGCCCTTCGGCGTGGTGCTCGCCATGGCGCCCTGGAACGCGCCCTACATCCTGGGCGTGCGCTCGGTCCTCTTTCCTCTGGCCGCCGGCAACACGGTCGTGCTCAAGGGCAGCGAGCTGTCGCCCCGCGTCATGTGGGGCATCGTCTCGGCCTTTGCCGACGCCGGCCTGCCCGCCGGCGCCCTCAACCTCGTCTTCTCGTCGCCCGAGAACGCCCCCGCCGTCACGGCCGCACTAGTATCCCACCCGCAGGTCAAGAAGATCAACTTCACCGGCAGCACCAACGTCGGCCGCATCCTTGGCCGCTTGGCCGGCGAAAACCTGAAGCCCATCCTGCTCGAGCTCGGCGGCAAGGCGCCCGCCATCGTGTGGGAGGACGCGGACCTGGCCCTGGCGGCCGACCAGTGCGCGCTCGGCGCCTTCCTCAACGCGGGCCAGATCTGCATGTCGACGGAGCGCATCGTGGTGCACAAGAAGGTGGCGGCCGAGTTCAAGGCCAAGTTTGCCGCCAGCACCGAGCGCTTCTTCTCGGCGGGTGGGCCGGCACCCGTGCTGGTCCAGGCGGCGGGCGTGGCGCGCAACCGGGCCCTGGTCAAGGACGCACTCTCCAAGGGCGCTGAGGTGGTGCTGGGCGACACCAGCGACGCCAAGGAGGCCGGCCTCAACGAGAACCAGATGCGGCCCGTGGCGCTGGCGGGCGTCGCCCCCGGCATGGACATCTACCTCACCGAGAGCTTTGGCCCCACTGTGTCGCTGTTCGAGGTCGAGACCGAGGACGAGGCGGTGCGCATCGCCAACGACACCGAGTACGGCCTCTCGGCCGCAGTCTTCACCGAGGACCTGCGCAGGGGCCTCCGGCTGGCGGGCCGCATCGAGAGCGGTGCCGTGCACATCAACAACATGACGGTCCACGACGAGCCGGCGCTGCCGCACGGCGGCGCCAAGTCGAGCGGTTACGGCCGTTTCAACGCCTCGAGCTTGGAGGAGTGGGTCCGGACAAAGGTTGTGACCTATAGGGTATGAGGAGGAGGGAAAAAAAGAACAAGCCCAGCTGAGCTGCCTGGTCGGCGGTGAGCCGAAGGGATGCTTCTTGGCGATCGGATGGGGAACAGGCATGGGAATTGAGGGGATGGAAGGGAGGAGGGGAAAAGGCGTAATCACAGGGGGGGACAGCCAAGGTCCCCCTCCAAAGCCCCCCTCCCTCGGACCAACAGCCGGTACGACCGCGAGCCCGATCGATGGTGGAGGGCAAGGAGATGGAACATCAGCATTCCGATGGGCGGATATCGGGCTGTGTCATGGTACACAGCGACCATTCAACAGCCTTCCGCGCGCATAACAGGGAGCGGGTGATTGTGGTTCGTGCATTCTTCCACTGGATAGGGTTAGCCTTTTGTTTTCTCACACCTCTGTCTCTTTTTTTTTCTCCTTCTCGCCCTCCATCCGCGCCGTCCGAGACAAGGGTATCTTCGACTCTGCAGGCTCCCGTTGGAACCGGAGCTCGCAGCCGCCGAAAACGCAAGGCCCAGATCTCTGCTGTGTCACATTCGTAACCGCGACATGCGCTTGGTGATGTGATTTAAGAATAAACAAGGCGGTGCTTGCGAGGACAGACAAGGGACTTCTATTGGAGTATGACCAAGGCTCGCGACAATGTATACTGCGCCCTTACAAACTCGCACGTTTCCCCGATCCGAAAGAGCAAGGTACAGAGCCGGGCTCGTTGCTACTGTTAATCTGCTTGGCATACTGTGTGCAGCCTTGTCCTCATCAGCCAGCGAGGCCCGAGGTTGCACAGCAGGACGTTACACAGCAGGGTGTTACACAACAGGATGTTGTGGTTTTTGTGCGACGTCGGTTCTCGAGGACGAACTATATCAAAGGCTGTAGCGCGCCTTTGAAGGTGGGTGGGGACTTCGGAACGAACAAGAGATGGTGGGTGGGCGCGAGGATCCAGCGGACGATATCAGGCGGAGCGCTACAGATCTTGGGGGGCGCAGCCTCCCGTTGGAGATCCAGCCGGTTCGCGTCCAAGGAGGAATGCTAACCGGGAAATCGGGGCGACGGGCGTTGTCCCCTCTGTCTGACATGGCGTACGGACACACACATACACACACATACACACCTGAAGAAAAGAAGGTGCGGTGTCTCACTCGATCATGAAGGGTGTGCTCGTGCCACGCAAGCGATATTGACGCCCTATTTATGGTCCTGCTGTTGATTCCGCTCTTCTTGCAACCATGACCAGGTAGCTGGATCCCTGGCGAGTGTTGTTTTCTACAGCCTTCGCCACCCCCACCAGTGCGCATTTGATATTCGGAACCTGGCTCCGGTATCAGGAGACCCCGTCTACTGCTGCAGCTTGCCAAACCCGAGGTCGGCGGTGGGGCGTGATGGGTTGTTGGTCTCGGCAGTCTCGCCGAAAAATGCCCAGGTCTGGACCCCTTCCCCTCCTCCAGACAGACTTTGGCGCTTTGCTGTGGGCTCCGCACACACATACACACACGCACACGCCCCCGGACGATTATAGACCAAAAAGAATGTCGTCAGACTGCGAGTACTTTTGCCCTTTTCGCCCCGAAGCCAAGCGCCATGCAACAAGAACCCAGGTCACCCTCCCCCCTCCCAAAGGCGCTCGATGACGATCGGACTAGGCATGCTGCTGCAAGGGAGAGAGAGAAATTTACCTCTTTAACCGCATCTGGTTGGCGGCTTGCTGCCTGATAGCTGGTGTGTGATGTGGTGTGCAAGTGTGCATGGGCAAGATTCGTCACGGGAGGAGCGTGTGCCGGCTTCTCGAATCAAACAGCCTCGTTGGCGGTTGGGTCGGGAAAGATGGCAAAGATGGTGCGTGGGTGGACCGGCCTCGCGAGTCAAACAGCCAGCTTCTCGGGCGGCCAGTCCGCTGAGGGCTGGATCAGGAAGGAGGAGCGCGGAGGAGCACGGTGGAGGCTGCCTGTCGGGGCAGGCCACCAAGATAGGCACTGGACCGTGGTTGGCGGACGGCGTCTGCTCTCTCTATCACTCTCTGCTCTCTCTGCTCCTCATCCTCTCTATCTCTGGCATTCTGCCGTAGTTAAAGAGCCCGGGCCCCTTGATGCTCGCCCCTTCATTTTCCATGTGCGGTTCACAACCTCATCTCCCGCCACCACCAGCCCTCTCGTTAATAAAGTGGCAGAGTCTTCTTTTGGCTGAGAGACCGCCGCTATACTTCCTTCCCTCTTCACTCTTCCTCCTACACCACCTTGCGCAAAATGTCACCAACAAAGTTCGCCATGGAGATTGGCGGAGGCTTGCTCTCACAGGTGGGCCTAGCGCAAGTTGCACTCGGTGCTGCAGTGCTTGTAAGTGCAACGTGAAAGGTTGTGGGGCAGTGAGAGGGAGAGAGAGAGAAAGAGAGAGAGAGAGATTATGTGTATGCGTGCGTGTGTAGGTGTATGTTGTGGTGGAGGGACACAAAGAGAGACGTGTGGCTGACGTGGCGTTTCGGCTCCTGCCACCACGGCTAGTGCGTCGCGATACCGGCCTACATCTTCATTTACAACATCTACTTCCACCCGCTGGCCGGCTTCCCGGGCCCGGTCCTGTACCGCGGCTTCGAGTGCTTCAAGGTGTACCAGCAGGTGACGGGCCGCATCAACGAGCGGCTGCACGAGCTGCACGAGGCCTACGGCGACGTAGTGCGCGTCGCGCCCTGGGAGCTCTCGTACACGAGCGCGGGCGCCTGGCACGACATCGCCGGCGGCAAGGGCGGCGGCATCCCCAGCAACCCGGCCTACGGCCTGCGCGAGCGCGACTTGTTTGGCGCCCTGGGCTTCCTCTGGCTCGGCAACGCCGAGCACGCCCGCCACCGCCGCATCATGGCCCCGGCCTTCTCGGACCGGTCCCTGAGGGAGCAGGAGCACGTCGTGGCAAAGTACGTCGACCTGCTGGTCCGCCGCATGCACGAGAACGCCGGCTCCGTCGTCGACATGTGGGCCTGGGCCAACTTTACCACGTTTGACATTATTGGTGATTTGACCTTTGGGGAGCCTTTTAACTGCCTCGAAGACTCTCGGTGAGCTTGGCTCTCTCTCTCTCATTTTTTTGTTTGCACCATGTGTTTTTTCTCTCTTCTTTTTCTCTGCCTTTTCCACGGCCGGGCAGCCAAAGACTGAAACGGCCCTCCCTACCCAGATTCCATCCCTGGATCTTCTTCCTCTTCTCGCGCCTCAAGATGATGATGTACGGCCAAATCATCAAGACGATGGGCTTCCTGGGCATCCTCGTCGACGCGCTGGTGCCGGGCCGGCTCAAGGCCGAGGCCGAGGAGCACGTGCGGCGGACCAAGGACAAGGTCGACCGGCGGCGGGCGCGGGCGGCGGCCGACGACGTGCACCGGCCCGACCTGATGACGCACATCCTCAAGCACGTGACGCCGGTGCTGGGCAGCGGCAGCGACCTCAAAGGCAGCAGCACGGCCGGCATGATGACGCTGTCGGAGCTCTATGCCAACTGCCAGACGCTCGTCATGGCCGGGTCCGAGACGTCGGCGACGCTCATCTCGAGCGCCCTCTACAGCCTGGCGCGCGAGCCGCGGACCATGGCCAGGCTCGCGGCCGAGGTGCGCGGCGCCTTTTCGCGCGAGTCCGACATCACGTCGGCCGCCGCGTCGCGCCTGCCGTACCTGCTCGCCGTCCTGAACGAGGCGCTGCGCACGCGGCCGCCGCTCCCCGCGGGGATCCACCGCCTGGTCGGCCCCGGCGGCGCCACCGTCGAGGGCCGGCACCTGGCCGAGGGCACGAGCCTGCAGGTCACGCACTGGGCCGCATACCACTCGAGCCGCAACTTTGTCGAGCCCTGGGCCTTCATCCCCGAGCGGTGGCTCGACCCGCAGGTCGCCGCCGCCTACGGTGACGACTGCGACAGCGCGCGCTTCGCGGCCGACAACAAGGCCGTCTTCCAGCCCTTCAGCGTGGGCGCGCGCGGCTGCCTCGGCAGGGGGCTGACGTTCCTCGAGACGAGGCTAGCGCTGGCGAGGCTGATTTGGAACTTTGACATGGAGCTCATGCCCGACAGCCAGGACTGGGAGCGCCAGAGGGTCTGGATGCTCTACGAGAAGAAGCCCTTGAACATGAAGTTGACGCCGGTCAGACGAGAGAAGCAGACAGAGGCAGAGTCGGGTCAGGCTTAGGATGAGCCCACTAATGAATGGGTCTGTTGGGAGGGAGATGAGTTGATGGTACATTGCAGATGCAAGGGTGTGGGGAATGTTGGTGCCTTTCGTTTGTGATTGAGGCGGGTGGGTTGGCTCGTAGATCGCAGAGTAAAACAAGGCAGAAAGAAAGAAAAAAAATGCAAGCAATGCTTCCGTCTAGTTTCACCGTACATACAAGGAAAGAAATAATACAGCAGACATAGAACCGGTTGCCCAGACATGCCACGGCCCGCTCGTCGGACGGTTGCTTCCCCAGCCTACGCCTCGGGCGGCCCTCACAGCGAGGCATAGAACCCGAGCGCGGCAGACGAGACGAGCATGGCGCAGCGGCCGAGGTTGAGCATGCCCCAGCGGTCGACCAGGAACTTGCTGGACTCTGGCTCATCGGCGGTCTGGTAGTCCTGCTCCTCCTCTGGGCTGGCGGCGGCGGCGGGGCGCAGGTCGCGGGCCACCTTGGCGCGGCGCAGCAGCTTGCGGTTGGTGGGCATGATGACGGCCAGGGTGTAGGGCACGACTGCGGCGGCCAGCACGGCGGCGGCGGCGTAGCAGCGGGCCAGGCGGGCCGGGAAGGCGCGCGAGAGGGCCAGGCCCGCGAACCCAAGCGACGCGATCAGGTCGGTGGGGACGAGGACGCCGCGGCCGCGGAACAGGACGCGCTCCCACTGCTGCAGCATCAGCGGCGTGGGCGAGTCGAGCAGCGTCGGCACGACGAGGAACGAGATGCCGAGCGTGGCGCCGCTCGCGGCCGAGACGGTCAGCAGCGTCGCCGCCTGCAGCGCCTTGATCGCCTCGGCCGAGGGGATGGAGGACGGCATCATGTGCGTTTGTGCGTATGTGCGCTGGCCTTTTTTTTTGTGCGGCGATCAAACCTTCCCGTGTTCGTGCCTGTCTGCGTCTGCGGGGATGGTGGGTGGGTGGTGGTGGTGGTGGAACAAGCAGGCAGCCAGCCTCGGACGCATACAGGCTTTTCCATGTCAGCGGCGATGATGTAGTTGGGAGCAACCCCACCAGCCTCGCCGACATAGCCCCGACAGTGCAACACTGCCCACAACTCGAGCACAACAGCTCGCTTAGCTCAGTTGGTTAGAGCGTCGTACTAATAATGCGAAGGTCGCCAGTTCGACCCTGGTAGTGAGCAGCATTATGAGGTCTCCAGCAGTCCGGTTCAAGCCCCGGACACCTTTTTTTTGCGATTCTCTCCTTTATTTCTGTTTAGGTTTTGGTTTGTGTCCCTGAACCCTCCCTGAACCTAATCAGTGTCGTCATTGCCCGAGCGGCTGGCAGCCCGTGCTCCAAGCGGCCAATCCTGGTTTGGGCTAAACGCGCCATCAATCAAGCGCGCGCACACACAGTCTCTGCCTGTCAATCGCGCCTGGTCCCACCTGGTCCAAGAAGGGCCCCTTAATCACTCCGTCCGACTTGCAGCTTGGCACGGCCAGGGGCTTTCCACGGCCATCTTTTGACAGGCAGGCACGGCGCTGGCCAGCCCGCCTTTTTGTTTCTCTGGCGATGGCCTACTGAGCTTTCCCAGCTTTAGCCTACACCTCTGCCCCTTTGCCTCGCAAAGAAACTCCGACTGGGCACTGCTGGAAAGCCACACTCACTCGGCAGCCCCCTGAGCCCCAACCAACGAACCTCGAGACCACCGCAGCACCCACGCAGCCCGACCCCGCGACAAGACCACCCGCCGATCATGGCCGCGCCGCCATCGGGCCAGGCAGCCCCGCCGCCGAACCAGGACATGGCGTACCGCTCGACATCGCCGCACCACCACGGCCCGTCGTCTCCCGAGTCGCAGCGCCTCATGGCCGCCGGCGGCCGCCACCGTGACGACGACGACGACGACGACGACGACGGCCGCCGCCGCCGCCGACGCCGCTCGTTCGGCTTCCGCTTCCACCTGGTCAACCTGCTGCGCCTGGCCGTCGCCTTCCTGAGCGTCGCAAGCATCTGCCTGACGGCCGGCGGCGACACGCTGATCCCCGCCGCCATCCCCATCTTTGTGCTCGGCACGCTCGCCGTCCTCTGGAACGGCGTCGTCCTGTTCGACTGGGCCTTTGACTGCTGGGGCCGCCCGCGCTGCGTCTGCCTGAGGCTGCCCAACTGCCTCTGCCAGTTCGGCTCGTGCAGGGTCGGCTGCGGCAGCCCGGGCGGCGGCGACGACGACGGCGACGAGGGGGACCTGGAGGTGGCGGGCGAGAAGAAGAGGCGGGTCCGGGCCGGGACCAACGCGCTCTGGGTCTTTGACCTGATCTTTGCCCTCCCGTTCCTCATCAGCCCCGCAATGTTCAACGCCCAGGCCGAGCTGTACTGGTGGGCGAGGTACAACAGGAACAAGCTGTTTGCCCTCAACGCAATCATGTGGCCTATCCCGTGAGTTGCCGACTTGCTCTCGATTTGTTCTCCTTCCCTTGTCTCGTTTTGCGTCCCGCGGCTAACCACCACGATCCTTTCTCTGGCTCTTAGCGTGCTATTCGTCCTCATCGCCGCCCTCCAGAACACCCGTATCGGTAGGGGCGTCCGCATCACCATAACCCCTGACGATGCCCAAGCCCCGTACAGATCCCGGGTCCGCTCGCCCAGGCGCTCTCCTCCATAGATCGCTCGATTGTCGTTTTGTCGCATCGGATATTCCGTGGCGTGGGAAATTCGAAAAGAAATATTGGATTTAAAAAAGAAAGGAAAAAAAAAAAACAAAGCATGCATCAGCCCTAGGCATTAGACTTGGACAGCCGTGAGTGGCTACTAGCACATATTGGTGCAACCTCCAAGCAATGGGTACCAGGACTACTGCATGTATAGAGCAGTACCTGGCTGTGTTAGATGGACGAATGCCCAGCATGAATTCACAGACGATTGATTATTTATCTGTTGGGTCCTCCGCCATGATGCACACGACAAACACACAAACGGCTGTCTGGATGGATTTGGAAACGTAAAATGAATATAATCGTTTGAGAATAAACATGCGGAAAACATCGGCCATAGTGTCTTCACACACACCTCTCCCAATAATCCAGACTCGTCAAGATGGTGGTCACAAACATGGCCGAGCCCACGGTGGCCGGGTCCACGGGGATCCAGCCGAGGGCGCTCCCGGGGAGCGAGATATCTATCAGGTCGGCGGCCATCTTCCTCAGACACACGCGGCGCCTGGCTGCGTTGGCCCTGCGCGCTGCGGCCGCCTTGGCCTTTTCCTCCTCCCTCCTCTGCTTGCTCCTGCTCTCCTCGTCTTCTTTGTCGTCCTTGTCTTGCCCGTCTTTGTCCTCGCCCTCCCCCTCCCCCTCGACGCCGGCCCCGAACCCGGCCCCGGTCTCGGGCACGGCGGACCCGGCGTACGTGGCGAGCACCCGGAGCGCGCCCGCGGCGGCCGAGCAGGCCAGCGCCAGCAGCCAGAAGCGCTGCGCCTCGGCNGGCCGCCGTCGCGGGCGCGAAGGCGCGCGGCAGGTGGGCCACGCCCAGGGCGTCGGGCAGCGTCGCCGTCTCGAGCAAGAAGTAGAGCCCGTTGAAGGTGCGCGACGATATGTCGAGCCAGAGCTCCATGCTTTTGCCGCCGTTGCTGCCGTTGGGGCCCAAGGAGGAGGAGGAGGAGGAGGAGGAGAGGTAGAGCTTCTGGGCGGCGTGCAGGGACTCGGCGAAGCGGAACAGGCGCATTGTGCGCCGCGTCGTGCCGAGCCGCCCGCGCAGGTCGCCCAGCATGGCCAGCGTGTCGGCCACGGCGAGCGGTGCGGGCCCCGCCCCCGCGCCCTTGGAGCCCGCGACGCCGTCCGCCGGGGAGGCTGCCGAGGGGAGGCTGTTGATCCAGCCCGTGAGCCGCAGGGCCAGCAGCGGCACGGCCATGAAGATTTGGACGGTGGCCTGTAAGAGACGCAGGATGCGCTCGAGCCCGTCTGTTGTGTTTTTTTGTTTTTAAGACTGGGTCAGTTATGCCAGGACAATCCAACATCAGTCAGTATCAAGGCCCATCACTCACAGGCATCGGTGCTGAACCGCACGAACCGCTCTGCGGTCGAGCTCATCTTGTAGGCGGTGGTGGACTAGCAGAAAGACACGGGGAGAGACGAAAACACGCCCAAAGGTCTGGCTAACAGTATCGGCCTTCAGATTGGACAAAATATCAAAACAAGGCTACGTCCAAAGGCGTCGGTTCGGGGCGATAATATTATACCAACGACCCGGCATTAATGGCCGTTTCATGCCCGACTCACGCCGCACACAACCCTGGGCCGGGCATAATCGGCGGTGAGTTGTATCCATCGACTCCCCCCCCCTCCATCCGTCGACTGCCCAATGCGTGGCCGGCCTGGCAGAGGCCTGGCCTGCCCCTCGATGTGGACATGAACAGCTGTCGGTCGGACGGGGTCTTGGACTGAGTAAAGCCTAGACCAGGTGCAGTTCGGGTGGGTGGGAGAATGATTGGCTCGCAAACCCCCTCTGCCCAGTCTCGCGCATGTCATCTCATCTGCAAGGACCGAAACAGGGGGTTGGGATCAATTGAAAGCCGCGAGTGGATGCGCACGTCCATCCCACCCCTCAGCTTCGATATCGGTTTCTGGAAAGCGACAAGCAACAAGAATGCGGGGCCACAGGGACAAATGGGAGCGGCCGTGTCGACAAACAATAAAACCGTTAAACAGGAAATCAAACACCAGAGTAGATACATCACATCGCACCGCCACCCCCTCATTGTCCATAATCCCAGACAGAGGGGTGGGGGGGCTGTGTGCATAGTCAAGCAACGGATATCCCGTGCCTGTTTTTTGCTTCATCCTCACATACGGGCACTCTGGAAGGGTCTTGACAAGGCCCAAAAAGAAGCCCACAGCTTTTTGCTACCGTCTACTCGCCGCCTCACAAGCGACATGCAGACACGGTGGCTTGCTTTATTGCCGACTCCCGTCCAAGACCTGCAAAAGAGTGCACTAAGCAGTTCTCTGTTTCCGTCTACCCATACAATACATACCGGGTGCGCCACGCACCTTTTATTGCCCGGGAGCAACCAGCTTGCCCTGCTGCCTGGCGTCGTGGTTCCAGCCGCCAGCCAGCGCCGCTCCGCCCGTCTGCTGTGCGTAGTCTGCCATGCGCTTCTCGAGCTCGGGGCGGAAGTGACGGATCAGACCCTGGATGGGCCAAGCAAAGGCCTCTCCCAGGGCTAGAGAGGGAAAGGAGAAAGAAGAGTCAGTAAAGGAGCAGAAAAAGAAAGGGGAGCAGGAGGCAAGCCAATGCCAGCCCAGCAAGAACATACCGCAAATGGTGTGGCCCTCAACCTGCTTGGTCAGCTCCTGGAGCATGTCAATCTCGCGCGTGCGGCCTTGGCCGTGCTCGAAACGGTGCATGATCTGCTCGGTCCACTTGCTTCCCTCGCGGCAGGGCGTACACTGGCCGCAGCTCTCGTGGCGGTAAAAGTGCGACAGACGAGCAATGGCGCGCACAACGTCGGTGCTCTTGTCCATGACAATGACGGCCGCGGTTCCCAGGCCTGACTGGCTGTCCTTGAGGGCGTCAAAGTCCATCAGCTGGTCGTCGCACACGTGCTTGGGCAGGATCGGGGTCGAGGAGCCGCCGGGGATGACGGCGAGCAGGTTGTCCCAGCCGCCGCGCACGCCGCCGCAGTGCTTGTCGATCAGCTCGCGCAGCGGGATGGACATCTCCTCCTCGACGGTGCAGGGGTTGTTGACGTGGCCGCTGATGCAGTACAGCTTGGTGCCCTGGTTGCGCTCGCGGCCGAAGCCGGCGAACCACGAGCCGCCGCGGCGGCAGATAGTGGGCGCCACGGCAACAGTCTCGACGTTGGCCACGGTCGAGGGGCAGCCGAAGAGGCCGACGGCGGCGGGGAAGGGGGGCTTGAGGCGGGGCTTGCCGGCCTTGCCCTCGAGGGACTCGATCAGCGACGTCTCCTCGCCGCACACGTAGGCGCCGCCTCCGCGGTGGATGAAGACGTCAAAGTCGTAGCCCGACCCGCACGCGTTCTTGCCGATCAGGCCGTCGGCGTAGGCCTCGTTGATGGCCTGCTGCAGCACGGCCGCCTCGTGCACGAACTCTCCGCGGATGTAGATGTAGGCCGCCGTCGCGTTCATGGCGCGCCCGGCCACCAGGCAGCCCTCGACGAGCTTGTGGGGGTCCTTGCGCATGATCTCGCGGTCCTTGCACGTTCCGGGCTCGCCCTCGTCGGCGTTGACGACCAGGTACCGCGGCTTGTTGTCCTTGTCCCAGTCCTTGAAGTTCATGAAGGACTGCCGGGGGTGGGTGCGGGAATGGTTAGCCATGTCGGTCGTGCCCTTTTCTCCCTCCCCGCGCCAGCCCGCCCGGGCCGGCGGGCGAGGGGTCGGCGCGCGCAAGCATGGCGGCAGTGCGCCGTCAAACGTACCCATTTCAGGCCCGAAGGGAAGCCGGCTCCTCCTCTGCCGCGCAGGCCCGAGGCCTTGATCTCGCCGATGATCCAGTCGTGGCCCTTCAATATTATCTCCTTGGTCTTGTGCCAGTCGCCCATCTTCTTGGCCGACTTGAGGTCCGGGGGATACCTGCCGTAAAGGTTCTGGAAGATGCGGTCCTGGTCCCGCAGGCCGCCGTATGTGCGCTTGGGCGGGGCGGCGTCCTGGACGGTGGCAAAGGCCCTCGTCGCCGACGGCACCTGGGAGGCGGCGGCGGCGACGGCGACGGGGCGGGCCACGGCGCGCGACAGGGCCGTCGAGGGCGCCGCCGTGGTTCTCGACAGCATCTTGGGGGGGCGGGCTTCTGCTCGGCCGGGGCAGCGATGTGGGGGGTGGGTGGCCTGCTGGAGGCGTGGTGTCGTCGGGCGTTCGGGGGGGGTTCGCACGAGATTTGAGTTGCCGAGATCGATGAGGTTGACGACGGAATTGAGGCACTTTGCTTGGAGATGGGAATCTGGGGCCAGCTGATTGGCCTGTGGGTGGCCTGTGGGGCTGTGGCTCCGTTTTGTGGCGAGCTGCTGAGCTAGCTCCAGCCGTGCCGAGGCGAGGGGCTCGATGGACTGCAATTGCAATTGACGGCCGTGTGTCGGCGAGCGGCTGTCGAAACGGCCAATGCGGCGAGATCCAAGGCGTGGATATCTGCCGTCCGCACCGCTGCCTCTCTCTTTAGCTGCCTACATGGGCACGTAGGTTGGCTGTAGTGGCAGCGGCCTGGTGTTGCAGCCCGTCGACAGCACCCAAACTCCAGCCAGCTACCTCCCTGCCTGCCTTGGCTACCTACCTTGCCTACCCTCCCTTTGTAGGATCTGGCGGAGCGGGCTTCCACCGCGCAACACCGCACCACACCGCACCGCACCACATCACGCCCGACCAAGGCCGCCGCCATGTCCTCCTCCGCCAAGCGCCACTCGATAATGCCGACGGCCGCCCTGGCCGGCCCCAAGGCGCCCGTGGTGTTCTCGTCGAGCATCACCATCGCCGACTCGGCTATGCTCTCGGGCGTCTACCCCATCACCGTCTCGTCCGAGTCGGTCGTGCACCCGCGCGCCCGCCTCGACAGCGCCGGCGGTCCCGTCAACGTCGGCCGCCGCTGCGTCGTCCACGAGCGCGCCCTGCTCGGCGCCCCGGGCCCCGGCGGCCGCCACGCCGAGGGCTCCGTCACCCTGGCCGACCTCGTCACCGTCGAGGCCGCCGCCGTGCTCGAGTGCGGCGGCACCTACGTCGGCGAGGGCACCACCGTCGGCGTCGGCTGCCGCGTCGGCGCCGGCGCCTCCATCGGCAAGGTTCGTGGGGCGTCCCCTCCGTGGTCGTCGTCGTTTTGTCATCTTGGTTAACATCGGCATTCGTCTGGCCCTCTCTCTCTCGCGGCAGCACTGCACGCTCACGCCCATGTCCACGGTTGCGCCGGGCGAAAAGATCCCGGACTTCACCGTCATATACTCCAATGGAATGAGACGGACCGACAAGCGCAACGTCCAAGGACTCAGAACCCCTACACAGACCAGGCATATCGAGGTCCTCAGGAGACTCATACCAAGTAACCCAGCCAAGTTCCAGTAGACCTTGAGCCTCGAAAGCTGTATGAGGATATTTTAGACGGGATAGAACGAAAGCGGAGCTGTAGGAGCGTGGTTGTAATGCATGAGAGCGGAATAAAAAAGATGACGCCCTCTGACCTTTTTTTTTTCCGAGTTTTTCTTGCCTAAACAACGAACAGAGAAAGGACCAAAGAACTCAACAGCGTACCCGTTTGTGCCGTGAGGACTGAAAAAAGTCCAATTCGATTCCAGACTTGCCCTGAGCTTTCTCTAACTGTTCAACCGCCCATATCAATCAAGTACAAATATGCCAATTCCAAGCCAATATGTATGCCCATGTCTCCTGCGTGTCAACTAGTAGCCAAGGTAGGGATAGATCCTCTTCGTCTCGGCCAGCCGTTATCGCTGCGACTGTCTTTGTTCCGACGGCACCAAAACGCCGCGCATTACGTGCAGAATTCCAAGATTACGGGACCCCGTTTGTTTCGCAACTCCGTGCAAGAGAGACATGCGAGATCCCCTTCGCTGTCAACCCTTTTTTCCTGTCTATAAAAAACAGGACACCTTTGCCCATCATAACCACCTCAAGGGTCCCTCCCCAACTTAGAGGTACCGAGACTTCATCCACTCGCTGGTGCCCAGGCCGAGGTTAAGCCCGTTCTCGGCCCACCATCGGCGGACGCGGGTCTGGTCGCCGAGCGAGTCCTCGAGCGCCTCCTCAATGTCCATGGTGCGGTACTCGACCTTCTTTGCCGGGCGGCCGCCCATCCCGGGGAGCTCGCCCCGGGCATAGAGGCGCCACCACTCGAGCACGTCGATGTATGAATGCACCGTGGGTTCGACGAGCACCTGCGAGTTGAATATGATGTCGTCGTCGCCGCGCAGCTGGCGCCAGGTCTCGAGCACGTCGGCCCGTCCTTTCTGCGACGCCTTCATGCAAACGCCGTCCAGGTGCTCGACCGTCATGCCGCTCGCCATCCACCAGCGCAGCACCTCGGTCTGCCCGGACTGCGCGGCGCACGTGAGCGACCGCCCGGGCTTTGGCACCACCACCGGCAGATCGCGGGCTTCCTGGT
>PYSQ01000187.1:0-16439 GCA_003049435.1 Nakataea oryzae | reverse complement strand
CTCCCAGCCCCCGCCGCCGCCTGCCGCCACCAGTCCAGCACGCGCAGGTGGCCCCTAGCGCTGGCCTGCTCGAGTGCGGCTTCGGTGTACTTGAGCGGCAGGCCGGAGCGGCGCCACCACTCCAGCACGTGCACATAGCCGTTGCGCGACGCGCCGTCCATGGCCTCGGCGTCGTACTGCTTCTCCAGGAACGAGGGGGAGCGGGCCCACCAGTCGAGGATGTCGGTGCGGCCGTAGTATGCCGACGCCTTGGTGGGTACCGTCTTGCCGTCAAAGTTGCGGAACACGATGGGGCAGTGGCCCTCGATGTAGGTCAGGACGCCGATCAGGGCGAACTTGAATATGAGCTTGATGGCCAGAGCCGACAGGTCTGTCAGGTTGGCGGGGGCACCCTCGAGAACCTTGCAGACGGCGTCCGCGTCGGCCGTCAGCAGCTTCCACTCGAGCTGGTGCATAAAGACCTGGAGCGGGTCCGAGGGGTCCTTGGGCGCAAGCCTCCAGCCCTGAGAGGTGGGCATCTCGAGCGTCGTGAAGACGCCCAGCGACTGCGCCAGCTCCCAGTCGTTGGTGTGCTCCAGGATCAGTCCCCAGATCTCGGGCGGCAGCGTCGTCCGTGTCTTGGCGCTGCCGTCGGACCCTTGGGACAGCGAGGGTGACAGTGTGCCGTCGGTGCCGGCGCTGGCACCGCCGCACTTGGCGGCCGAGACGTCGACGTCGTGGCCCATGGTCAGCAGATCGGCCTGGTTCTTGATGATGCCGAGGACGTCGTCGAGGCCGGACCACTCCTCGACGATGCGCTTGAAGTAAGGGAGAGCGTCCGTGTGCTCGTAGCGCCACAGTATCGGGGGCAGGACGCGAACCCAGTGCCATTTGCGGTGCAGCTTGCTCATCTGTCGCTTGGTGACGGGGTTCTCCCACATGGCCGTGGACATGCCCGGGACCAGAAGGATGCGCTTGGAGGCGTCCCAGCTGCGCAAGACCTCGAGGATCATGGTGTCCGAGTGGCCGCCCATCATCTTGGCCAGGTGGTCGGCGTCGATGGGGCACAGGACCATGAGGTCGGCCCACTCGACCAGCTCGACGGCGCGGCGGTGGTGCTGCTCGATCTGGGCCCGAGTGACATCGTCGGCACGCTCCGCGGACAGCGCCAGGCTGTAGTTGAGCTCGACGGCGAGGGTCTGGTTCAGGCGCGGGGTTGCATCGTCCGCGATGACTCGGATCGCGATCTTGGGATCTTTGGACAGGCGGATGGCGATGGCCTGGCAGAAGGACGTGTCCCGCGAGCCGTTGGCCACCACCAGGAGATGCAACCTTGAGGAGCGGCTATTCATGTCGATTAGGGAGCTGCTTGACGAGGGAGGAACGGCGAGGTTTGCGATCCTCGTAGCGGGTGGTGGCTCGTCGGCACTGCTTGCTGCTCCATTGTCCATTTTCCCAAGACCGAGGAAGCAGGCCCGGTGATATATCTCGGAATATCAGGGCTGGGTAGGCTGGTTCGGGGGGAGCGGTTTGCCCGGCCTTTTTTTTCCTTATCCTTTTTTTCTTCTTGTTTGGGTCACTGGACGACAAGGTTTGGCCTCTCTCAGGAACGTTTCCACCTCTTGCTCAATCGTTCTGACAGGTTTGAAGCTTCAGATTCCAGCAGGGCAGGAGGGTTTGGGCGAGGCAGCGCAGTCTTGAGGCGGTGGGCGGCGCCGACGCGAAAGTCCTAGTCCCGGTTCCTCCTTTGCCCGATGCGCTGTCCTGCAGTGACAGTCCGTCGCGAGATGGTTCGATTTGCTGCAGGATGGTGGGGTGGTTGCGGGAAAAGGGGGGTCGGGAACGCTACGGTTCCTGGCAGGCAGCACGGTGTCGACGTTTCGAGGCTGGGTCCCGTCACAGAGAAGCCTGCGCTGTCTGGGCTGGGATTTGGGACCACGGGGTTTTGGCGGCGAGTCTGGAAGCAGGGCCGATGCTCCCGCTGGGCTCGAGCAAATGCCTCTGGCGGACCGACGGCGTCTGCAGGATTGCGTCGCGGCTGGCAACCCGACCAAGCCCTTACGTACAAAAGTCGCCCGGGCGTGGGCGTGGGCTGGCAGGCGGGCTGGACTGACGTACACGGTGGGCCTGTGTATCCCTTATTTCGGGTGGCTTGTTGGGGGATTTTGGGGGATGGGAAAATGTGAAGCGCGGCAGCATCTTCTGGAAAAATAAAACTGGATCGCTGGGCTCCTGCATCACGGCCCAGCATGCAGTGCCCTGCCCCCTGTCAACAGCCCCCCATGTCCCCTTCGTTTTGCGGGGAGCATCGCTGCGGCTTCTGTGTCGCGGGAACGTGGCGGAAACTCCACCGCCAAAACTTAATTCAGAGGAGCGGCCTCGGCGCGCAATGCGTGCTTGGGGGTCTGGCCGCCATTGCTCACAAGTCCCCAATGGATGCACTTGATGAAGCCTTGCTGACAGGAGACCCCGGCTTCCCACCGCGCTGCCATTGCATGTAAACTTGTGCCGTGTCACCAGCAACGACCTCGTCAGAATGAGATATACCTATACCTACCTATAAAGTCTTCTGTCGATCGCCCCCACGCACTCCTCGAGGGGGCTGATGCATGGGTGTCAGACAGCGAGAAAGTCAATGTACAGCGGCATAAAAGCCCCGACCTCTCGCCTCGGGCAAACATCGAAGCACGTGCTCGCGGATGGTCGCACTGTCTTCAAGAACCCCAAGCCAGCAGAGGCATGGATAAACACTCCGACGCAGTCCCCTCACTTTTTTTTTTGTTTTTTTTTTTGCGCATTTCGGATCTCGGCAGGCGTGGGGAATCTGTTAGACATAAAACCGGGTCTATGATGCACCATTCAGCTCATTCTGCTGTCATGATGCGCTCCATGATAGACTCTGTGACGGAGATACCCCGCTGCTGACAGCAGGTGGCATGGTGATTCTTCAGCCGCCAGCCGGGCACGTGGGCGCACATCTGCCGACTGTCGAACCATATAGCAAGTAGCGCTCGCCGAGCCCAAGTCGTGCCGCTACGCCTTGCATAGGGCCGCCCACCCTCCATGTCCTCCCGGATGGACGGGCTCTGTGAGGTGACGGCAGGCTTGGCAGCCACGCTGCAGATGCCTCCCGCCCGGAGGCTTCGCGCCGGACTGGTTCCCCGCCTGGAAGCAGCACAGGACGCGGGACGGGGCCCAGGGGGGGGAACAAAGTGTGCAAACCACATGTTAGTGGGTGGAGGCGAGGATCCTTCCGAGGCAGGGAGCGATCACCGCGTGCCCGTGACGCGCATATTCAACATGTCCTACGGACAGCTTCGAAAATGACCTTTCCGAGGACCAAGTCCCTCACACGACAATCGGCCAATGGTGGCGGCTCGTCGTTAGCCACCACTGGCGGAAGTAGCCGTGTCTTCAAGTTCCTTCCAAACATCATAAACTAGGCAGTCAAGTTTTTTTTGACGGCGTTGGTTAGAAAGGCCGGCCGTCAAGTATCGGCGCTAGGGGACTTGGCTGCTGGGAGCTCTAGTCTCCGGCAAGTGGATGGAGGGAAGTTGTGGCCTAGAAGCGTTGAAAATTCTCGCATGGTGAACAGTACCAGAGGCTATCGACAAAACTCGCATACGCTCATCGAGGCGGAGGTCTTGACGTTTCCATTGCAACCGAAATGACATCGAAGAGGACAGAACACAAGAACGAATAGAGCCATTGAATTTGAAAAATAAAAGAAAGAAACCAAGAGAGGGAACATGCGAAGAGGAGGGTGTAAAGAACAGAGGGAAAGCGATCAAGGAAGCAAGAAAAGAAAGGAAAGATAAAATTAAAAATAAAAAGAGAAATCCTAGTTAGTGTGTCGTACCGGGGCCAGCTGAGATATAGGGTCAGCCCGATAGGCAGAAAACGAAAGGGGCGCCAATTCAGTAGACCGCATGTGGCTATGGGCATACAGGGCACGCAGTGGCTAAATACTGGCCATGAAATTGTTCTGGATCGCATTCAGAAAACCTGAGTTCTAGGATATCTGCAATCATCCCCAGCCTCGGATCCTAACCCCTGAACGCCAAACATTCGGTATCGACACAGCCACCGAGTACCAAGGGAGGTCCTGGTCTTGTTGCTGTCATTTTCCGCTACATTCCGCTAAAGTAGCAGGCACAAGCCGCCACCGGCTACGGGTTTGGGCGCATGTCACCCTTGAACCACCTCTCCCTCTAATCTGATCCCCTTAGTCCTCCAGCGTGCTTACGGTGGTCCACTCACCGCGCAGGTTCTCCTTCCATAGGGTGACCTTGTTGTCACCGGAGCTAACGGCCAGCACGTTGCCGCTCAGGGACCAGCTCACGCGCCAGACGGTAGTGTCAAACTCCTTGAGCACCTTGGACTGCCACTGACCGGGGGTGGAGGTGTCGCTGGTCCAGATGCGGACGGTCCGGTCCTGGCTGGCGCTCGCAATGTAGCTCTTCTGGAGCGTCGTGGGGCTCCAGTCGACGTCGAGAACCCAGTCGGTGTGGCCCTGCAGAAGGCCGCCCTCCTCGCAGCGGTATGCGGCGGTGGCGGCGTCCCACGACCAGATCTTGAGTGTGTTGTCGCTGCCGCCCGTGACGAAGCGGCGCTGGCCGGCAGCGGCACCGGGGCTCGTGGCGACGATGCTGCCGGGCGAGGTCGAGGGGGCCCACGAGACCGAGTTGACGCCCTGGCCGTGGGCGAGGAAGTTCTGGTGGTCGAAGGAGCTGTCCTTGAACTCGAGCACCGAAACGTGGCCGTCCGAGGAGGCGCATGCCAGCAGGCAGCCGGACTCGTGAGGCGACCACGAGACTATGTTGACCGAGGCCTTGTGCAGGGCAAAGTCGAAGATGCGTTGCCAGGCGCCGCCCTGCTCCCTCCAGATGAGGACCTTGCCGTCGTAGCCTGAAGACGCCAGGATGTTGCCGTACTTGGGGTGCGCCCACGCGACACACCATACAGCGCCCTCGTGGCTGCGTGGTTTCAAGCGACTCTCGTGTCAGCAAAGGGCAGCCGTGGTCGCCACCGGGCTGGCCTCGCAGCCCCAGACCGCAGAAGCAGACTCACCCTTTCAATGTCTCGGTCAGTCTATGTGACTCCCCCTCGACCTCGAAGATCTTGATTGTCCTGTCCGAGGAGCAGGTCGCCAGCCGTCGACCGTAGTAATCGAGGACTGCATCATGCTGTCGGCGGGCTGCGCGTTAGTTGCGACGGGCTCCGAGTCCTAGGGTTAAGGGGGGGGAGTCTTGGATGCGCCGGGGATTCGTGCGTCGTACAATCATATCATCGTGGCCCGAGTTCGCGATGACCTGGGTTGCCTGGAAAGGATGAGATGGCGTCGTCAGCATTCGGCCCGGCGAGGCAGCCTCCAAGCTCGCTTCTCGTCCCTTCCTTCTTCTCCCTCGTGGCCCATCTTGGGACAATCAACTATCCACAACCACCTCGTCGGCCCCAGATGGCAGGCGGGCGTCGCATCGCACGCAGCCCGATGCAGGGCAGGGCAGGGCAGGGCAGGGCAGGCAGGAAGGGCAGTCATTTCGTACCATTTTGGCGGCTTTTCGGGAAATCTACACGGGGTATATTCTTGAGTCTGGCGCGCGGGCGTTTGCATGCAGCTCTCGCGGTCAACAATCAACAATTGGGGAGTCGAGGTGGCGCCCGCACAGGCCAAGCAATCGGGACAGATGTTCGCTTGTCACGCCTGAGCGCGGCACGTCAACTCAACGGCGATGCCACTCTGCGCCGAACGCCGTTGAAATCTGCCGGGCGGTGAGGCCTCGGCAGCGCAGCCGTGTGGCTGAGATTAGTCAGCTGCAAGTACCCGGGCCCCACCCCAGCTCCGCAGTTTGGTGGAGCGCCCTGGTGCTGTTTGCCCGATCACAAGCTGGGAGATCGAGTCCGACGCCTCTGCCGACGGTCCGACGGCCACGAGCTATGTAGCCCAGCTGGCTCTCCCTGTAACACAAAACCCTCGCGCCGGCCCAGACTCTGCGCCAGAACCGCCCCTGCATCGTTCCCAGCCGCTGTGCCTGACAGCATATTGGTCCTGTCATCCCGCGAGGCTCTCTGTCCTCCGTGCACGTGCCCGTCCTGGTTGGCTGGAGGACTATACTCTGTCGCAGCCTGCGTCTCGGGGGCTTCATCCACAGCACTCACCGCAGAGCCCACTGTACGTCGCCCGCACAGCGCCTGGCCTACAGCGTCTGCGCAGCCACCGTAGTATATGCCTTGGAGATCATGTGGGCCTCATGAACGGAACACTAACCGCTCTCGGGACAGTTGAGATCATCCAGCCTTGCCGTGTTCGATACTGGCGCCACCTGTATATATCAAGGCGCGTCTTGAGCCGGTAGGTTGGAAAATAGGCCACGTGCCTCGCCATGCAGGGTAGCTTGCAAGACTAAGAAGACGATACGAAGTGCCTTTATCTTTTTATCTCTTTATCTTGTAGTGCTGTGCTCTGCCTCGACCACGGCGGTCCCTCTTGAGTCCAGCACCTTCCTCGGCACCTTCAGTGGTTGGAAACCCGGCTTGCCTCAGGCACAGCCACACATTTCCCCCAGAGGACTCGCACGAAAATCTATAGTCATTATCTGCATCGACCATACTCACTGGCTCCCTCCCACTGGAGCCAACCATCACAAGCCTCTTCATCCGCCGCATCCAAACACCACTCCACCCGTTCCAAACATCCCAGCCATCCCGCCGAGCACTTCAGGGCTCTGTTAACCCCCTGCAGTCCGAGAAGTAGGTCTTTTCCCTATCGGGTCGGTGTCAGCTTCAAGCAGTGTGGCCGTCGATAGTCGTCGAAAAGGCTGCTGACTCTTCATCTTAGCATCGCGACCTAGCCATCCGCCGCCCAGAACCACCTGGCAGATTCTTCGGTACGTATCCTTAACCATCATGCATACTTCTGTTTCTATCTTTATATCCAGAGGAATGCTTTTCTTTATACGCGGAACGCTGCTTGATGCTGGAGACGCTGTTTTGGACCCGACGCGGTATATTTCCTCGAAGCGCAGAGACTGCTGACACTCCATCTTCTTAGCCTGACCCAACCATCCGCCGCCCAGAATCACCTGGCAGTCTCTTCGGTACGTATCTTCATGCTTAACTCACTCGCCTGTCTTGATCTTTGTACACACTTGAACATCATCTTTTCGATGCGCGGGATGTTTTCTCGATGAGCAAAACACCGTGTCTCCTCCGAGAGCAAAGCCATCAGGCTTGTTCTGTCACTTGGCCCTGAGCAGCCTTCTGGCCCATGTCCATCACTCCTCATCATCAATGCCCCCGTTCAAGCCTCTATCTCTCGCAGGGAAGTCTGGCGGATACCTCGTCGCCGCGAAGAGCGATGGTTACCATCCACGGACAGAGCCGCCAGACGCGTCCTGGGCGACCTTGTGGCTCACGTACAGCCTTTCCATCACAAACTACCCAAGTGCTAACGCGTGACCATCATACTAGTAGTCCAACAAAAGCCATCATGTCTGATCAGATGTGTGGAGGGGTGGACCCCCTCAAGCGGGTGCGTGAGCACCTGGAGGGCGAGGGCCGTGAGCGCCGGGGAACGTCCAGCAACCAGAGCGTTGCCCAAGAGGTAGGTCGTTAACAGTGGCTTGACCTATCTACATCTGAGCCAGGACTAACATGCAATAGTCTTTTCGCTCCGCGTCGACGGGAGCCAACGCCGGCCGGGAGGCCGAGTTCGCGGCTTTCCAGGCCGCAAACCTCGCAGTCGTGCCCATGGGCGCCAATGTGTCGGCCTGGCCGGCCCACCCCCGCGGCGACAGTATCGTCCAGCCCCGCGCCGCGCCGCCGCATGCGGGCCAAGCTGCCGCGGGCCCAGGACCCTCGTGGGCGGCTGAATACAACGCCATGGGTCCCACCATTGCACACGCCCCTCAGGCGCAAGGCGTTCACACCCCGTTTATGCCTCATCATGAGGCCAGCCAGCACCACGCCGCCGCCGCGCCTGCCTACATGCCGGCTCGCTTCCCGCTCCCGGGCATCCAGGCCCAGTCTCACCACGGCTTTGTCCGCGGTCTCGCCCCCGCCCCCGTCGTCGCTGCTGCCCCCGCCCCGGCCCAGAACGTCGACCTCGAGTCGCCAGAGACACAGGCGCGCTTTGAGGCCGCCTTTGCCGCCCTTGAGGCCCAGCAGGAGCAGCAGGCGCAGCAGCAGGATCAGCAGCAGCAGCAGGCGCAGGAGGCGCCGCTCTACAACGACGACCAGGAATTCGCCGCCGCCATGGACGAGTGGATGGGCGAGCATGGCCGTCGCACGGACGACGAGATCATTGAGGACCTCGCTGCGCAGTACGAGCGCGCGGAACTCAACAACAACAACAGCGACGAGGAGCTGTCCAGGGTCGCTGGACAGATCGTGGGCAGGGTCGGAAACGACCCCACGATCGGCAACAGCGGCTTTATGCAGCTGATGCGCGGCATCTTTGCTGGCGATGTCGTTATTGACGACGCCCAGACCGGCTTCGTGGACTCTGCCACCCACGAGCCACTGCGCCCAGCCGCCGGCGACCACAACGGCGACAACGAGCCGCGCGAGTCGGTGCACCCGTCCCTCTCGGGCGCCCACCAGGCCCAGGGCCAGAGCAGCGGCAGCGGCCATTGACGGCGGCAACCCATCCTCTCGGATGGGGTGAGGACAGACGTTGTGGCATCCTCGCCGGCCCGGCCTCCAAGATCGCCCTCCCCACGCCCCTCATCGCCGCCTGGCCAGCCCGCACCAAGTCCCTGGCCAACTAGCCTCGACCACGCGCCGCAGGAGCTGCGGGACGCCGCCGAAGAGGCCATTGGCCTCTCTAAATACTTCTCCCCAGCGCCGTCGCCGCCCTCCTTCTCACCGGCCAAGATCGAACCATGAACCCTCCTGTATCATTATTTGTACTTTGTCTTGACGACTACTTTGCGTTGGGTGTTGGGCGCTGGTCTCTCTTCGGCGCTGGAATCTGGGGCATGAGCCCTTCTTCTTCATAGGTTCCATAGTTCCATACCAATTTCCATACTTGCTGGTGCACTCGCTCACTCGTGACGGCGCGTGATTTCTTCGTCATTGTCTTGCGCGCCAGGAACTTCCTGATCATTCTCCGCTGGGCGGCGTTGGCCAGAGCCATAGTAATGCTTGATTGTAAGGGCTGCGCTTCTTGCGGCCTAAACATTTGCTCAGGCTCCATTCCTCATCAGAGCTACATGGCAGTGGGAAAATTGCATGCTTTGGGCTCGCCTGAGCTAATTGGCTAGCCCATACTAAGCTATGGATCTGCGGCAGACAAATCTTGCGTGCCAGCCTTGACACCATTGAAAGCCCAGCTCGAGCAACAATACGCGGCAGCCTTTCGCCAATCCTCCCATGCATGTAGTGTAGCAAAGTCTATCCAGGCGAATCGCAAGAGCGCCGTTGTGGTGGTGTGCCAATCGCTGGCTATCCCTTCTCCTCCCAGGCCCCCACGCTCCCCGACAAGAAATCTTCTTTTTGAAATGTCTCCCGGTTTTCTTTCTGCTCGTAGAGACTTGGGGCCAGGCTTGCTCTCTTCGAGAGAGGGTCCCTTCCTTTGCCACTGTCCATGCTGCCTTTCTAGTCCCTGCGGCTCTTGTTCTCCTACTGACTCAAGTCCAATATAAGAGCCGAATGGCTATTCTTGCGGCTTGAGCGCACGTGACCCAGAGTCATTATCAAATTAAGCGGGGCGCGCCCTTGTGTCTCGGGGGTATCTTGGCCTTCTTTGCTTATTCTAGAAGAAAGGCTGAGGCTCAGCGGGCTGTGCGGGTGTCTCTCGTGTCTGAAGCTTATGAGGGCTGTGTTGAGCCACTCGACGTGAAGGGGGAGCGATAGGCGCTGCTTGGGCATCTTTGTCCACTTGGGTCTGCAGGAGTTTATGGTGACAGGTTAGCTTCTCTCTTGTATGTGTTTGAAATATTCAATTCTCCTGCCATTTTGTCGATTTTAAACCCGCCTGGCAGCTGTTCACTGTTTGAGCGAGAGTACGCTCATCAGAGAAACACCTTACAGCTCTGTTCTGGGGTCTAGCTTTACCCCAGATCTGTGTCTGCCAGTTTCTCATATCAGGTCATTCGAGAAATCCTTTTCGGCTGTCTTGGAAAGAACATGCAGCCCTTATATGTGCTAGACTGATTTAACGAGTGGAAATGTATCGTGTTCTTGCTCTGGCAGTATGTCTCGAATATTAGTCTCGAGTTATGAAAATGGGCAACGGATAGATTCTATACCAGTGACTTCGAACCGGTTAGCAAGCAGTATACAAATTGAAGTAGTGATGAGGCGATATAAAGAGCTATGTATTTGCGTACCTCGCTTATGGGCAACTGGATGTAGGCCTTGTTGAGCAACTTCGTGTTGAAAAATCAAACTTCTAAAGGTTTCAGAAAAGACGTTAGTATATAGTGCTAAGAGTCACACCCAATATCAAAGGTGAATAGAGGAGGCACCTCACCCAAAAGTCTTTCAAGTATCAAGTCCGGTCCTCTAGAGGTTTCACTCCGTCACAGGAGAATCTAGGCCTTGAAATCCTAAGAACCGCGATCTTGATAAAAATGCTCTCGCAGGAAAAGTAGCAAGATGCTCAAGACCAGTTTGTGTTAGATTTTGATTTTCTTGGCTGCTGTGTAGTGACCCTGCCATATTGTGTCTGGCTGCTTATTGAAAGGCTCGTGTCTCCTCGATCTTTTCCGTGTGCTAGAAGGATAGGCCTGTTCCACGTATTAATTAGCATACCGCTGAGACTCTCCAGCTTAACCATCCGTCCCTCTTTCAGCACCGACTTGGAGTAGCTAGCACTTCTGCTGTCATGAGGATATCACCCTCCGGGACTGTACTGCCAGGGATCGGGAACCTAACTATAGCCTCAGAGAAAATTGCGTAGCCTCGGTACTATCTCGGCCCCAGTCCCTGCACCAGTATCTGTACCGATCTGTGTCTCTATAATGACTATCGTCGTGGCTTTGGAATTGGTCGTCCGAGGGTTCTCTTAGTCTAGGTATAGTCAGCTGGTTCCTGGGCCGGCTCCATGATTGAGGGGGCTCATGGGGCGGCTGTCCTGATCTTGCCTGAGCTTATAATCTTGCGTAAGGATATAGTCTCGATATCGGAGGCTGGCTCGAGGGATATTCTTCACGGAATGGCTTGCTAGGCTCTTGGAAAGAAATAACTTGCATTTGTTCTCATCTGGAGCTGCCATGTCAGTATTCAGACGTGTAGTCCCGTCTGTCGGTGCAGGAGTGCCAGCCTGGGTATATCTTTTGGAATAAAAGACAAGATGATCACCTTGATCCTCCTAGGGAAGCTTGGCCATCATGACCGCCACCTCGCCCAGCTAGTGTCGGCGCTTGACTACCATGTACCTAATGGCCTCCTTGTAGCACCCAGAGCCCTCTAACCACAGAGTGATATCTTGCTGCTAGGTGGAGGAGCCAGTCAGTGGAACGGATCGAGCTGATACTACCTTACCTGTTGGGGTCTTCTTATACTCGATCTCAGCCTATCCAGTAAACATGGAAAGTGAGCTGCTGATTCTTGTCCTAGCGGATTTTGTTCCAGGGGCTTAATCTGTCTCTTCATTACTTAAACGCTTGTGTAAAGTGTTCTTTGCCGTAGACTCTGTATCTCGCAGCCTGTTTTGCTCTCCTAGACTTAGTTGTGCGTCCCGGGGCTGTCTGGGAGAACCAGTGCCTTGAAACTTACCCTTAGCATACATGTTGAAGCTGTTACTCTTCTAGTCTTCGTGATGCGCTCTGGCACTCGAGCCACTCGACCGGTGGCCAGGACAGACAGAGATCGGGGCTTGCGTTGTCTTTGGCACTGTGGTTGCCATTTTTTGTACTCGCTGGCTCAACCCTTTAGCTCTTGGGTATGGATGGAGGTCTCATGGCCAAGCTGGGTCAGTTGGAGGGGTGTTTTGCAGTGTCTCGGATCTCTCTTACACTGCTACCCCTTTGCTCGGGACTCGATCATGCCGCCTGTTCAGAGTCTGTATGCTGAACACTGGCTGGCCCACTAGGCTCAAGGCTTTTTGACGGCCTGACTTGACTGTTGAAATCTGCCATGACCAATATGTCTCTGCTCTTGATTTTTGTTGACTGGACGAGGAGGTTCCTCTGGTTTCAGCGGGCTGGCTCTCGGGGGTCCTGTCTGACGCGGCTTCCAAGGCCATCTCTGTTCCTTGTTTGCCTGCTTCGCTCTCGATTCCCAAGTCGATGGTCTCTTTTCTGCCAGCTCGCTGTGGCTCTGGGCGCAGGGAGACGGAAACAAGGGATGAGGTGTACAGCCGCCGAGATAGACTGACGATTTGAATTCAGGTGATGGTGGAGAGTCCTTATTCTCTTCAGTCTCCCTTGGTCTAACTGCTTTCTGTCAGCTCTTCTTGATCAGTTTCTCAAGGGCTGCGGTATGGGCTTTCAGCGACGCCTGGGTGATGGATATGGCTCCTCAGGGTGACTGCAATATTAATGTTCTGGCCGTGACGAGCTTTGTAGGGCCGGGGATGCTTTGTTCGGGCAGTGAAGGGGATGCTGTCCCATCATTTTTTCGTGGTTGCAAATCTGGAAGACGCGGGGTTGGCCAGTCAGGGTCGGCTAGATATGCCGGATTCGTATAGATTAACATAAGCAGTATAGGATCCTGAGAAGAAGGAGTTGGGCAGATAGCCCCGCGATTTTCAGGTGATTTCTAGGGCTCTGAGGGGCAAAACATCCCCCGAGAAACGCAGCACGAAGCTGGGCTGACATAGGTGAGAAGGAGCATATGCAGTGGGCGGTGTGCAAGGACGGGTCGCCCAGGAGGCGTGTGGTAGACAGTATCTAAACTACTCAATCACGGAGCCAGTCCAAGTCGGTGGTAGTAGGTGGAACAGCTCCTTGCATTGTCCTGCATACATCGGTCCGCCAGTCAACAATTTCTACCTTGGTCCACGTCCAAATCCAACGCCACGCAATGCACAGGCAGTAGAATCTGGATCGTTCTACCGGAGAGCTCGTCGGCGGATCAACAATGCAAGCAGGTACGTAGAAAACAAGCTTTTGCAGACGTGGCAAATTCTCGACTAACTAGGTGGAAGCAGAAAATTCGGGATATCTTGGCTCCCTCATCATCTTGACCTATCACTTCTCGTATCATCCCAGAGCATCGATGCTTCGACCTTGTGCCCAAGATAATCGGCCCCTCGTCGAACCGGTTGGATAGGACAAGGTCTCTCCTCGCCGACTAAGCAACCACTTCCCGGCAAACTGCAGGCACCCCGACTTCAGGTGAGCTGCATCCTTAGTCCCTGGTCTGAGGGGTTCTCTAGATCGAACCAGAAGTTGCTCGTTGTCCACTGACACCACCTATGCCTTTACAATGACATCTGGCGCAGAACAGACAGCCTTTCAGGCGGAAAAGAACAACGAGAGAAACGCACACCACGTGCGCCTATGCTGGTGGAAGAAAGGAAGAGAAGAGCACGGCTTGGATGCTCCCGTACATGACCATGAACAAGACAAACCCCTTCGCGAACCGTGTCGACTTTCCATCCTTCTGCGCGAGGCCCCGGGCCAGCCACCAGTACCAAACAGGGTAGGCAGCGGAGAGACGCGTGATGATCTGGACGTGGTAAGTCGTCAGAGCCATGGTTGCCAACAACAGCTGGGCCGCAGCCATGTTTCGAACGAGGCCATAGTCGACATATTGGGGTGCCTCGTCACTCTTGGCCGCCTTTGCTCCTACACGCGAGGGTCGCCCAGGCGTACGGAGAAACTCCCAGCCCGACCCAAGAAGAATCAATAGCATCGGAGCGGCAAGCATAAACAAGGGAACGTTCGACACGGTCCAGTAGCGGAAAAGCCCGACGCCCCTGCCGCACTCTGTCAGTCCACGAGCTTGTCGGGGAACGGCTGCCATGGGCTGCGGGAACGCCGACCAAACTCACCAATATTCACGCTGGACAAAGGAGTATATGCTGGGAACAGTCTGGTTGCACCACGAGCGGACAGGTGTTCCAGATGCCTGGAGACAGTACCGCTGATACGCCACGACCTGCGGGATGACAGCTCCGGCAGCGATGCAAAGACCTCCCAGTCCGAGAACAGCTAGTCGCCAGATGGCGGCGAGCGAGGGGCGGGACAGGGCAGCGGCAGACTCGGAAACGAAGGCAAAAGCGAACGGGATGCCGTTCAGCATGCCATTGGACCGAAAGGCCGTGGCGACGCCAAACAGGGCCGCAGAAGCCAGGGTCAGCCCGTCGCGCGCAGGCGCCGGTCCGGCACGGGCGGCCTCGGCGAACAGCAGCATTCCTGAAAAGGAAAGGAGCGAGAACGAGGCCTCGGCGACGGGCGCGGACAAGAAGAGCCCGGCGGGGGAGAGCACGTGCAGGCAGGCCGCCGCTAGGGCGACGTTTGGCTGGTCAGGCCAGACCAGGCTCCCGAGCCTGAGCAGCGCTAGGGCTGAGAGAAGGTGTGACACATGGGCAACGAGGACCCCCACGAGCGCCGCGGCCGGGACGCCGCTCCAAGACCATCCCGAGACTCTCAGTGCTATCGAACGACGGCGAGGGAGCAGGGGGGGATGATATGCCGGGTCAGCTGACAGCAAAAGACGGCGATCTCGAGCGCACAAACGAACGCCTGTGTCCCGTGCCGCCATGCCGTGCCTTTTGGCAGGGCTGGGCAGAAGACCGGGAGCGTCGGATGACGTCGGTGACGACGGGAGCGCGCGGAACAAGAAATACCTTTGACCACACTCGAGACAGCACTAGGGAAGCCGGAGCCAAAGGCCCACTCCTGCTCAAACACGTAGCCGCGGTCTGCAGACTCAACGAAGTAGATGGCGTCCCAGCTAACGAGCCTAGTGAGGACGGCAGAGACGGCAGCGGTGCTGTGGTTGTTGAGGACGTCGCCACCGCGATCGGCGAGCAGGAGCCCGCCAGAGGTGTCATAAGCTGGGCCGACAGCAGCGCTGCCAATGGCGATCAGGAGGAGCGCTGCCTTCCAGGCCGCAAACAGGCCGACCACGGTCGATGCTGGGGCCGACGCTGCCGCCATCATGTCTTCTTGCCGGGCGGGAAATTAAGTCTCCGTCCTGCGTCTCTCAGCGACAGCGTCTCATCGGGGGATCTGCCTCCTGCTAGACGACGGGGGCAGTTTCATTGGGAAGCAAAAGGCGCATGTGGTTTACGGGCCCGATTCAGGTTCCGCGTAGAGATCGATTGACTCGGTCTCGCCTGCGCCAAGAAGCGCACTTGGGGAATGGCGGCTTGCTCGTTTCCGACTGGCTGGGGCGGATTCCGATAAAGAGGAGCAGTCGCCAGCTGTATTGGGCTTAGTGTGTTCATCGCTTGCCCATCTGGGCTGCGATCGTGGGGACACAGCCTTCACTATTCTCTATAATCGCAGCCACGCAGCGAGCGCCCATGCCCCATGCACACTCTTTATTTTTTTTCTTCTCCACCTCTCCACTAGTGCAAGATATCGCGGGTGGCTGGAACCTTTTCTGTGCTAGCATGGAAGCCCCTATTTTTTTTTTTCTTTTTTTCTTGCCAGAGAGCCTGCGTCCCAGCCCTGCCGGAGCAAACAGAACCCCGAGGACATTAATTGCCTGTGGAGGGAGGTAGGCACTCGGGCACCAAGGAGACATGCCACGGTTTAGTATTCCCAATGACGAACTGGTTCTTCCTGGCTGACTGGCACCAAGTAGATCGCAGCTAGCCGACGCCCAGCTGAAAATCGCCATACTGTGGAGGGGCACCTAAGCAGGCCCAGGCCTATAGGGGACAAACGCACAGTCTGCGGGGGAAGAATATGCACGGGTGACGCAGATCAATATGAGGCGCATGATCTGTTGGCCCATTTGCCCATTGGCCCATAGCATGGACAGTGCAGCTCAGATCAAACAGCATACTAATCCTCCGCATGCCAGCGTGCCAGCATGGCCTCGTTGGTTTTGCGGACTCTGCATGCAGCTCCGAATCGAGGCCTGGTGCCTGCTGGGTGGAGAACCCCAGTCAAAGACTGGGCTGGGTGGCGGGCGTCACTGCTTTGGTGGCTGTCCGTGCTTGGCTGGGCTGAGCTGTGTGTCGTCCATGCGACATGCAAGCACGCATTGTTGGGTTGGGGGGGGGGGTACGAACATGCGAGCATGGAGGCGGCTCTTGACGAAATCAGAATCGCAATCGCTCGAACCCGATGGCCCAGAAACCGGGCTTGTACAGCCTCCGAAGGCCTGTGTAGGGGATTAATTTCCCATGCCGGACCAACATCAAGCCATGCGCCGGCCGGGCCTGCAGCGCCCGAGTCCAGAATCAGGGCTGATAAGATTAATAGCTCCGCTTGGTTGGCGCTCCTGGCCGTATTCCTAGCCGTATTTCTTCCGTTGCCATGGGTGCCAGCCTCCCCTCTGGCCCCAACAGCCGTATTTTCCCCAGCCATCAACCTCATCGGACGGTGAGGGGG
>PYSQ01000186.1:0-51185 GCA_003049435.1 Nakataea oryzae | reverse complement strand
CCCCCCCGCGGCACGCCTCGAGTGAGCTGGTGAAAGAAACGAAAAGAAAGATTCGTCTTTGGTTTTCTAATCGAGGAGCTGATCGGGCCGTTTTATTCAATGCAGACAGTTCTTCACAACAGGGGCTCTCGCTCTCCCATCACGAAACAATTGTAGACTTCTTGTAGGCGCCACGCCCGCAAAAACTTCAACGTCAACGTCAACAGCATTGACAAAATGAGCGGCACACGCACAAGAAGGGAGACTGCACAAATGAAATGCACAAACAAATCGGCTTGGTGCAGAGTGGCATTGATCCTTTTGGTGGGCGTGGGCGACCCTTGTCCTGATTGTTGGGTGGTATTTTTTAAAGGTCTAGACCAATCTCGTGATTGGGCACCACACCTCGGCCTAGGCCCAAGGGTGAAATACGCCAAGTCACATAAAAAGATATCTATTGATTTTATTGATTTTCCTTCACAAAATAACCGATGCTCTTGGCAAATCCAGGCCAGGGTCCCTCGGTTTCGACCATGCCGGCATGACGATAGTTTGATGGCACGCTGCGTCGATTCCCTCGTCTACAACCGATCCCCACCTCTCTGACCCAGGGCAAGCACCCCCTCTTTCCCAAAAGGTGTGCAAATACGGTAGGAGCGACCTTGTCCGAACAAAAAGCTAACGCGCTCTGTCATATTCGCCACCACCCTCCCACATATCTTGCACCCCAAATCCCCTCAGGGGGACTTCAGACCTCAGAGACTGTTTTTTCTTTCTCCTCTTTCTCGCAAAGCTTCCTTCTCGAGTGCGCAACTGCAACAAGTGTTTCATTTTGTGCTCGCAATCGAAGCCACTAGCGTGCTCATTCGTCACCTACGCCGACCTACCTGCATACGCAAGTCGACTAAGACATGGAAATGGCCAAGAACTACCAAGGACGCCAAACCTCATATTCTTGCAAAACCACAACAGAGAACACAAAAGACGGATAGTGACCCAGAAGAAGCAATCTCAGTGGATTTTTCACCAAAGCACTAAACCCAGTATCATCCAATATAAACTATACACAGTGTTCCGTTCCTTTTTCTTCTTCCTCTGCTGTTCCACGGAACAACGAATTCACAGGATGTTCCACCAAAGAAAAAGAAAAAAACATAGCGGGTCCACTGAACCACCGACAACAAACCATGAGATCTCCTGTCAGATACAGCACTCAAGATGAATGATCTTCGACAGACACGCTATAGCTGGCGCAGCACCTGGCACGCCGCCGAGACTAGCGCCCAATTTCTCTCGATGAAGCGTCCGAAAAGTTTCGGAGGTCTCACACGCCATCCATATCGGCCGCAAGGCTGAAGTCGAAGTAAGGCATGGTCGGAGACTTCTCTACCAAAGTTGCGGAGTACATTGTCAGCTCGGATGGGTTGGCCCACGCGGTCGGTGGCGTGGAATGCATTGCGTATGCCGTGGGAATCACACCTCCTTGGGGATGAGCGATACTGCTCCGGCGAGACGATATCGAAACCACCGAGCCGCAGACCGAGCTGCGTTGGGTTGAGCCTTCCGAGGCCATGTTGGGCCCCGCCAAGGCGCTGGCAACCGGTGCAGCTGTCTCGATTAGCTCTTCGTACGTGAGCCCATCGGCGTTGCCGTATGTGCGGCTGTACCGCTCCTTGGTCGTTTGGACGAAGCGACGGGCCTCCAGATCAAGCCAGTTGTCAATGTGCGGGTCGTTGCAGGTCGCATGGTGCATCAGGTGGTTCTTCATGCTCGTCACCTCGCTCAACAAGGTTGTGTACTCGGCCTGGAGCTTCTGGTGCTTTTGCTCGAGCTCGATGCGCTGCTCCTCGAGATCCGAAACGAACTCCTTCTTCTTCTTACGGCACTTCAGCGCCGCCACTCGATTCCTCGCTAGCACCGAGTCCCGCTTCACGTCCTTCTCCTCGTCCTCTTCGCTCGCCTTGGTGCCCTTTCTCCGCCGTTCCCTCTTCTTGGGCTGATTCTCCTCGGCTGAGATTGGCGCGAGATTGTCTCCCGAGACAGACCCGGACTTGGACCTGGTGCATTTTGTTCTCGAGCGTGACGTGGACATGCTGCTGTCTGTGGCCCCTCCCGAGGACCGAGTCAACATCGGTACTGGCCTAGAGCGTGGGCGTGACTGGACTCTGGATCTCGACACGGCCACGCGCGGGCCCTCAAGCGTTGGTCCCATGTATTGCCCCTGACAGCCATCTAGGTCGCCTAGGTGCATTCCAGTTGCCGGATGGCTATGGTTGTCCAGGTACATCAGAGGGTACGGGTCCTCCTGTGTCGGCATCTGCTTTCCGGCCAAGTCGGCGAACTCGGCGGCGTCGCCAAAGCAAGGGTCCATGGTGGGGTCAAAGTTGGCCTGGCTTTTGGCGAATAAGTTGGGCATATTCATGGTGGTCATGTTTGTGAGACGTGGACGGTTGTGCGGCCGCGTTTGTCGTGCGAGCTCTCGCGGTAGGTATATGCGATACTAAAGCAGCTGGTCCGCCCCCAGAATGTGGAGATTTAGTTGGTCGTTGACGTCGTTGATAGTCGGCGAGGAGCAGTCACGAATCAGGTCGCTGGGGCTCGCGTTGCGATGGGAATCCAGTGCGGCTCGTCGGTGGGTGCGACGGAGCGTCTGCTGTGCTGGTGGTGGTGGGAGAGGAGGGGAGTACCGCGTTCCATTGAGAGCAATGCCTGCTCGGGTATGACAGAAGCTGGATGGCAGGTATAATAACCTGCTGGAACGGTTCCAAATCTGCGTGGAACTGGGCGGTCTTTCCGAGTTGGAGATAGCCGACAGCTGTACTGGGGGCTTGTGGGCCGGGCCAGTACGGTTATATGGCAACGTAGCCATGTAATCTGCAGGCTCCCGGGCAGAAGAAGGGCGTTGGTGGCAATGGTTGGACTGGTGTGGCTCGGGCAAGAATGTCCGCAATGTCTGCAGCCTACCTGCACATGCACAGAACGCCTGTCTTTTTTTTTCTGGCGGCAGGGAAAGAAGCACAGCTTGCTGGAGGGGAGGTCGGGGTTTGGAGCCTCAGTGGTTGTGTCCATGCATGGATGCATGAATGCGATTAAAAGGATATCGAGCCCAGCAGGCGCCGTTCCTTCTTCAACAGCCGGCTGCCGCTTTTTTACTTTTCCGCGACCCTGCTGGATTACGCAACATTAGTTAAACCGTCCGCCATCTCGTCTTATGAAGGTGCGAATGGGAATGCAGCAAGGTCGGCGTTTGGTGAGGCAGGCGCGGAGCAAATCTTCCAGGAGAGGATTCTAGCAACCTCCGTTCCCCCCACCCATCCAACGTCCATGCCAACCCGAGGCAGGGAAGCAAGGCAAAGGCAGACGCCAGGGCGGGGCATGCAGCATCCAAGAATACAGAAATGTTGCCTCGCTTTGCTTTCCGCGCCCCTTCCCCAGCCGACAGCCGCACGCTCTCCCACCCCTCACACACACACACACACACACACACTCTCTCTCTCTCTCTCTCTCTCTCTCTCTCTCTCTCTCTCTCTCTCTCTCTCNCTCTCTCTCTCTCTCTCTCTCTCTCTCTCTCTCTCTCTCTCTCTCTCTCTCTCTCTCTCTCTCTCTCTCTCTCTCTCTCTCTAGTGTGTACCTCTAGGCGGTCATGCAAATTTGTTGTGCAGGGGTCGAATCTCGATGGCCGCGATCGGCTCGAAAGGGCCCTCATTCGGCGACGGCGCAGTGGTGAATCCGGTATCCCTTAGCAAATGGGGATCCATCAGAAATCCATTGAAAGATGGAGAAGCTGACGTAGGAGCCAGCCGGAAACACGATGCTGGCAGCTGCAGCTGCCAGCATCGAACGAACGATGTGCAGCAAACATTGGATCAGGACTAGTGCCCAATGGCCGGCCTGGGCCAATTAGTCACTCGATGCGTCGGTCGCTCGGGGTGGAATGTAGTGGCATGTTCTTTTCTAATCTGCTGTCGACATCTCGGTGTGGGATATTCAATTCTCCCACAATCGAGGACCTGCACATGCAAACTCAACTTCTGTACGTTCGCCGCAACAGCATGGGATGGAGTCCAATGAAAGGGTCCCTGGCCACCGCGGCAAACCCCCGGCTGCAGCCACCTCCTTTCATACGGCAATAAGGCGGAGCAGCTAAGCTATATTCAGCGCACAAGACAGGGGTGGTCAGGTCCTTCCCTCTTTCCTCTCTCCCCTCCTTCTCGTTTTCTACAGCCAACCCCATGGAAATCATCCGTATGGTGGGTGGTATGAAGAGTTGGATGGATACATTTACACAACTACAAAAAGTCGATGCTCCCAATCTATGTCCCCTTTTATTCCTTCCTTTTCTCAGCGTGCAGCAGTATTGAGCCGTTTTTTTTAATTGGCTTTGTTGCAGGGTAAACGTTTACCACTGTTGGCTACAAGTTTGTCGCACCGACCTCAGGACCCTACCTACATGCTAGGTACCTACCTACCTGTACCGACAATCGACAAAGAATCTCGACTGCTGACAAAAATCCAAATGCCGTTGGGCGTCAGAGGGCAAACGCTCGTCCAATCCTCCTGTCAAATTAAATATTCAGCGCTGTACTTCCATTTTGTGCCGCTGCACGCCATGAAACGAGTACTAGCAAAAGTCACAGCTACAAAAACGAACCTCGCAAACCAGGCAATTACCAACGTACAATCAACAAACAAGGAGGGAGGGCATGTGGAGACCCCTCGCCCTTTTACGCCGCCTAACACTCAAAGGCAGTAGAAGGGATGACCGTCAAGCCAACTATGTAACCATGCCATGTCAAGAATCCCACGCGGTAATGACCTGATTTTTGATTTTTACTGAAGAGCATAGCACTATGCCATGTGTCAAGAATCACACGTGGCAATGACCTGATTTTTATTATTATTATTTTTATTTTTTATTATTACTGAAAGCACAACAGTGCGGCGGCAACTACATGTTACCCTGCATGATGCAACTGCCGTGTGTGCGACACCACTCTTACGCCTGCTTCTACATCTAGCCTAGGTATTCCGCAAAGCCGACAGGCCGGGTACTATTGCAGCTTACAACAGGACCCTGTGTCTACTTGGCTTCAAGGGCCTTCGTTACTGTCGGCCGCAGCTTGGGTTGCCACCAAGCCAAGGCGCAGCAACAGTATTTGTTCCCAAGAGTGAGAAGTAAAAATTAGAAAAAGAAAAGAAGAAAAAAAAGAAAAAAGAGAGAAAAAACAAGCCTCTCTCCCCTTGCATGCTTGGCGCCTTTCTTCGTTCCCTAAACCCTACACTCCGCACCTAAACGTGCCCCGCCGTTTCCTTTTCGCGCAGCTCGTCGGCGCGCCGCTCGAGGTCCTCTGCCAGGCGGGCGCTGTACTTTTCGCGGTCAGAGCCCGGGATGATCCACGGCGCGTTGGTGAAGAGGTAGTTCATCTCCTCGAGCGGCAGCTTCTTGGTCTCGGGCAGGACGAGGTAGAAGAAGAGGGCGTTTGTGAAGTTGCAGACGACAAAGACCAGGTAGTAGCGCCACTTGATGTTGGTGATGGCGATTTCGGTCACCTGGCCAATCATGGTGTTGAAGGCGAACGAGGTCATGGTGGCGATGGAGACGCCCTTGCTGCGGGTGTGGGTGTCGAATATCTCGGCCGGGATGATCCACGAGAGAGGGCCGCAGGTTGCCGAGAAGGAGACATTGTACAGCCAGGTCACGATGATGAATCCCCATCCTGCGCCGCCGTCGCTGTGTGATTCCGGGTCGAATCGGGCTGGCCATGGGATGACAAGTTTCGTTAGCTTTTTCTGCTCCATTCAGGCGCGGGTCTGACCTTGTGGCCAGAATAGCAAGAGGGAAAAAAAGAAGAAAAAAAAAACTCACCGATGAGGATGGTGGCAATCATAAACATCAAACAGTTGACCAGGTTCCCGTAAATCAGAGGCCATCGGCGGCCGAACCGGTCGACGAAAAGGATGCACATGGCTTGGGCGATCAGGGCCAAGACGGCGCTGATGGCTTGATATTTGAGGGCGTTCTGGCCATCGATACCGATCTGCTCGTAAATGGCGATGGAAAAGTACTGGATGGCCGAAACCCCCGTCATTTGTACCGAAGCCTGCAGAGCGCACGCGATGAACAGGCGCCGGAACGAGCTGCGGCTGGTGAAGAGCTCGCCGTAGCTTTTAGCCTCGTGCTCGCGGTCAAAGGCGATGCTCTCGCTGATCTGCGCATACTCGGCCCGCACAAAGGCGTCGTTGATGTCGCCGCCGGCGTGCAGCCGCGCGAGCGTCGCGAGCCCCTCGTCGGCGCGATCGTGGTCGATCAGCCACCTCGGGGATTCGGGGAAGAGCAGGATCAACAGGGCCAAGGCCACGGCGGGCACGTTTTGGATGCCCAACGGGATCCGCCACTGCTTCGACCCTTCGAGCGAGAACGTGCCATAGCTGAGCCAGCCGGCCACCAGCGCGCCGATGCCCAGCATAAACTGCTGAAGCGCCGTCACGCGGCCGCGGATGTCGCGGTGGGCGATTTCACCTTGGTAGATGGCTTTTTGGCAACGAGGTTAGTGCTGCTTTCTATCGCCTTGGGTCTGATAGAGTTGTGATCAAGAACAGGTAATATCTCACTGTTGCATGGGCTGTTAGCCAGGTCTGCGGTGTCCTGAGTAGAGAAGAGAAGGGTTGCCAAAGTAGAGGTCTATGTTGGTTTCATAACCAAACAAAAGAAGCAGAAAAAGAAAAAGAAGAAAAACGTACCGGATGATCATGACAAGAAACCCAACGCCGAGTCCGCTAATGCACCGGCCCGCCCATAGATATTTGATGCTCTGGGCGGCCGTCTGGAGGCAGCCTCCGAGGATGAAGACAAGAGCCCCGATCAGGATCGTCATGCGGCGTCCGAACCAGTCTCCGGTAGGGCCAGCCAAGGCGGAACCGAAAAAGGCTCCGCCGGTGAAGAGGCTCACGACAACGCCACTAAGTGCAGCCATCTTGCACAGTCAGCCATGCCCGCTCACCAAGGTGCAAGAGAGAAACCCACGTCTCGGCCGGAGTCGGATTGAACATCTCCTTGTAGGAGCTGCTGCCCACCACCTCTGCAATGACACCAAGGTCATATCCAAAGAGTGCAGAGCCAAGCGACGCAAAGATGCTGACGAGAAACTACCCTCGGCATCGTTTGTGTTAGCGCGAGGACGATCTAACAGAGCCTCGGTGGTTTGACCAAAGGCCTCGGGCGCGTTCCTACCTGGTATGTATGGGGTGTGAGCCCCATCTTGACGGATAGCACCCCGGTGCTAGAGAATGCAAACTAGTGTGAAGAGATAGGATGTTTCTAGGGCAGGATATGAGGAAGATGCCGAGCTGCACCGCCGGCGGGGGTAGTAGTTCATATACGAAACGAGCGTACTGCCGCCCTTCCCATGCTCCCAATCATGCTTCCGCCTCCTCTCTCTCCGCATCCCCGGGAAAGCACCCAGTTTGATGGGCAACGTTTCATCGTGGGATCAACCCCCCCAAGCCATATTCTACCTAGCGGGATGGCGACCATTGGGCAGGCATACGTGGTTGAGCTTATCTTCTCCGCATTGCGGGGGAAACACCCGACTACCTAGAACCTAGGCCCTGGACCCCCAGAAACTCGGAGATTTCTCCCACACAAGCAGCCGGCAGCCTCGGTCCACAAGGCTTGTCCCCGGATGGAATGCGACTATAATGAGTGAGACGGTGCGGGGGTCAGAGGACGGCGTCTGGCGTGGCATGGGGTTTCGGTATAAGTAGACGCAAGCGCACCAATCAGGGGGCCGGGATTCCCGCCTAATCAATTCCACCACTGATGACGCTTCACTGGCCAGACAGCCGTCCGATGTCGTGGGGGTATCGATTTGCGCTCCGAGCACGGGGTTGACGAGGCTATTTATGTGATACCGGATTTCATGCTGTGTGAGCTGGCGCGCGAGCATCGTTGTTTTGAGCCGCAGAACTTCTCTCAACCTCCGCTGCTCGTATTCTCACATCCAATCTTCATCCCCAGTGCTGCCCAGCATGACTACGTTCACCAGGGTCTCCGACGAGGAGACGCCAATTATTCATGTCGACGCAGGCAGGAAACTTTCCAAGATCGACCCCATGATCTATGGAGGCTTCACCGAGTAGGCCTGCCGCCCCTTTCTTCTCGCCCTGTTGCCGCCGCACCGCTGACGCGCGTCTCATCAAAACGACAGACACATGGGCCGGTGCATCTATGGCGGCATCTACGACCCATCAAGCCCGCTGGCTGATGCCAACGGGTTCCGCACCGACGTGATATCGGCGCTGCGGGAAATCGACGTGCCCGTGGTCCGCTACCCAGGCGGCAACTTTGTGGCGACGTACCACTGGCAGGACGGCGTGGGTCCGCGGGAGAAGCGCCCGCGCCGGCCCGAGCTGGCGTGGCTGGGCGTCGAGACCAACGAGTTCGGCACCGACGAGTTCATGCGATGGCTCGAGGTCCTGAGCGAGGGGCGCAAGAAGCGCGTCGAACCCTATCTGTGTCTCAACATGGGCACAGGCACCCTAGACGAGGCGCTGGCCTGGGTCGAGTACTGCAACGGCACAGGCGATACGCACTATGCAAATCTGAGGCGAAAAAACGGGCACCCAGAGCCGTACAAGGTGAAGTACTGTAAGCTTGGCTGCCCGCCCCCCCTCACTCACACTTGAGCGCGCCCCGGAAAGCAAAGCAAAGCAAAAGAAGAAGAAAGAAAAAGGAACAAAGAAGCGAAACTAAAACGCCAGAACAGGGGCACTAGGAAACGAGGTCTGGGGCCCGTGGCAAATCGAGCAGATGACGCAAAAAGACTACGCAAAGAAGGCGATCCAGTGGTCCAAGGCCCTGCGGCTGCTGGACCCGTCGCTGACGCTGATCCTGTGCGGCAAGACTGGCCTCTCATCGTGGGACCAGTACGTGCTCAACGAGTGCATCGGCGCCGTCGACATGCACTCGATCCACATCTACACGGCGTCGGCGTCGCACCTGGCCAACGCCGTGGCGCCGCTGAGCGCCGAGCGGGCCATCCTGGCCACGGCGGGCATGATCGAGGTGGCGCGCATCGAGAAGGACATCAGGCCCGAGGTGCCGCCGACGCGCATCTGCTTCGACGAGTGGAACGTGTGGGACCCGGAGCGGGCGCCGGGCGAAAAGGGCGCCGAGGAGAAGTACACGCTCAGCGACGCGCTCGCCGTCGCCACGTGGCTCAACGTCTTTGTGCGGCAGTCGCGCTGGGTGGGCATGGCCAACATCGCGCAGTCGGTCAACGTCATCAGCCCGCTCATGACGTCGGCCGGGGGCCTGCTGCGGCAGACGACGTGGTGGCCGCTGCTGCTCTTCAGCCGGCACATGAAGGGGTGGACGGCCGGGTGCCACGTTCGGTGCGGGAGCTACACGGGCGAGACCAGCCCGGCCTGGCTGCGGGGGGCCTTGGAGGACGGCGCCCCATGGCTGGACGTCAGCGCATCCGTCGACGACGAGGGGCGCGCCAGCCTGGCGGTCGTCAACATTCACGAGACCGGGAGCTTTGCAGCCGAGGTGGTGGGTGTTGTGGGCGAGGCAACCGTGTACACAGTGACGGGGGCGTCTGCCGGCGTCGTCAACACCGAGGGCAGCGAGGCGGTGGGGATAAAGGAGAGCAGCTGGGACGGGAAGGGGAACTTCAGTTTCCCAAAGCTGTCTCTGACAGTGTTGACATGGAAGTCGGGGTAGAGATAGAGCACACACCCCTACATTTAGGCAAATACTGTATGTACTTTTGTACCTGTAGACTACCTAGACCTACAGTATGTAAGTAGGGCCTACCTATTCTAGACGGCTGCCTTGACGCCCCACCAAGGATCCTTCGTCGAGCGGTGCCGTGGCCCCGCCCGCTGCCTGGAGCGCGTCTTGCCTTGCGCGACGACCCCAGCGAGTCCAATCGAACCCCGCCTTCAGCTCTTGCGTCCTTTTGACAAGCCGCGCCAGCGACACCCTGCTCGGGCAACCGCCAACCTCGCGCCAAAAGTCGGAGTCATACCCAGCACAGCGTCGGGCACTAGCAAACAACCAAAAACNGAGAGAGAGAGAGAGAGAGAGAGAGAGAGAGAGAGAGAGAGAGAGAGAGAGAGAGAGAGAGAGAGAGAGAGAGAGAGAGAGAGAGAGAGAGAGAGAGAGAGAGAGAGAGAGAGAGAGAGAGAGAGAGAGACCTTGCGAAATCTGCAGCAATGGAACAGAACTCGACCCCCCGCGTCAACTGCGGCCTGCTGGACTCGTACGTCGGCCGCAATGTCATGGTGGTTGGCAAAGTCCTGCAGCTCCGCGGCGACGTCGCACTGATCGACGCCGACGGAAACATCACGGCCTCCCTCAACCGCGTATGCCATATCCGCACCATCTTTCTGTCCCGCCAGAGTCTGCCTTGCTGACCCTGGTTTCATGGGCACCAGGACTCCCATCTGCTCGTCGGCAACGCCGCGCAAATCATCGGCAAAGTCAACCCGGACCTGTCCCTCAAGGTTCTCACCTCGACCGACCTGGGATCCAACGTTGGTAGGTGTCCCTGCGCTTTGGCCACGCTCGGGCGATGCTGACCTGGCTGCTCCTAGACATGTCCGTCTGCCGCTCCGTCGTCGAGGTGTCGCAAAAGCTCAAGCCCCTGTTCGAGTACGACAGTCCTCAGCATTGACGGTCCTTTGCCGGCGGCGCCTCGTCCCAGGGGCGAGGCAGAGAAGGAGGAGGAGGAGGAGGTTGGACGCCGGCCACGCGTGTCACCATGCTGTGGTCGACCGCCCCCGCCGGCTCTGAACAGCAACAAAAACAACATCAGCCCAAATTTAAGGAGCAGCAACAGTCACATTCTTCCTCGCCACAAAGGAGCGGGCGACTCCCATCGCCACCGCCGTCTTCGTGCTCCGATTCTTCTTCTGTTTCGTCTTCTACCGCGTACGCCAGTCGAAGGACATATACGCATTCACCATCTCAAACATCACGTTCGAAGGAGGAGCAGGAGGATGAGGAGGAGGAAAGTGAGCCGGAAGACGATGGGCCACCTGTGCGTCATGTCGGGAAATCCAATACTGCTAATGAAGATCCTGGAACATGGAGGGATAAGGGAAAGGGAAACGCCGTAGAAGGAAGACAGGCGCCAAGAGCGGTGCCTGCACAGAGCACGATGGAATCTGGTCTCAGTCGTCGGGTCAAGGCCGCGAAAAAGACGCAACGCGATGCCGAGCGGGTGGGCAACAGAAGCCATTATCCAGCTACCGATGTCGACATCGACAGCCCCTATGCCTGGCACGGCAACAGAACGGACAACGATGAAGACGACTCGGAGTTGCTGGATTCGATTCTGGATGGCATAGGAACGGTTAGCATCAGCGCCACCATGAAATTGGACGAAGCCGGCCGGTGGAGGCTGCTAAGACAGCCTGGTAATTAGCAGTGGAAAAAAAAGAAGAAATGTAGGAACACGGAGACGTGTACTCGCATGTATTGTGAAGAGTCTTTATTTGCTTCTTCCCCTCATACTGCACAGCACTGCTTCTTATGCGGCATTAGGAGGGAAAGGGGTAAATTCCGTGCAAGTGCGAACCGCATCCGATGACATGTGGCAAATACAATCTCACGGCTCAGGGCGGCGGCACTAGAAGCAAGGCTAGATAATGTCGATGAGAGTGATTGTTATATTGTTTGCATTGCTCTTCGCCTTGTTGCATTGCGCAACCCCGAGATGCAAAAGAAACTAACTACCTAATTCTAGCTAAGCGATAACCGATACCTCATGCTGCATCATGGAGCTGTTCTGCTCTGTCCAGACCAAAAAAAAGACTGCTGAGCAGCTGGCTCACGTCTCTCTACCATGCAGGTTTGCAAAGACAGCCAAGACACCACGCGGAGATGAGATAAAAAGTGCCTGCTCCAAACCAAAAGTCCGAAGAAATCATACAGGAAGGACACCAATAGAGGATAACATATTATAACGCCGGCTCATGCAGAAAGACTAGGGGATAAGAAAAAAAAAAGAGCAAAGAGGAGGATCAAGAATAGAAGGCTTCTGAGGAGAAAGACAAGAATCAACAAAGAAGGCCTTGGAAAGACCTCGCGTCCCATTAAAAGAGACAGGGTATTCTGAAGAATGATCTAGAAATGGCGCGGTCTCGCCAACACAATGGAAATAAAGGTTAAGAGGCAAAAAGCAATAGTAAATCATATGGGACATGGGATGGAGGACAAGAGCAACACTGGCGGTGTTTACGCCGGCAGCGCCTCAACCGAGTGGCCCTCGCCTTCCGCATGCGTTGCATCGTTGTCGACTTGTGACCACAGCTCCCATGAGCCATCAAAGGCCGCGGCTTGCGGGGAGACACCAGATGTGCCGTCACCACGCATGAGCAGCGGCGGCGAGCTGGGCATGGCCATGTCCGTATCAAGGAAGCTGCCAAAGTCCATGGTGCTGGCCGAGGCAGAGAAGTGGGCGTTGATCTGGTCGAGGTCGCCCAGGCCGTGCGACGGCGAGCCCGAGGTGAAGTCGTTAGCTTCTGACAGGAGCTGGTTGATGGTCGCTGTAAAGGGCGAGTCACACACGCCGCCCGGTCCAAGGTTCATCTCGTCGAGCGCAAAGTGCGCGTGCAGGTGCTGCCTGCTAGGCGTCTGCCTGATGCTGCTCCTGCCAGGGGTTTTGCAAGGCGTGCGCTGCAGGCTGGCCAATGCCTGGCCGGGAGACAGAGGAATAGCCTTGGCTGACGAGCGGATCGACTTGGATATACTCCTAGTTATCGGCCGGTGGCTCGGCGTCGGGCGTGTTGGCGTCTTGAAGGGTCCGGCGCCGGAGAAAGAGCCGTTGGGAGGTGTGGATGGTCGCGCGGGTGGTGTGCCAAAAAGGTCCGCCATGTCCACATCGCGCGCCTTGGAAGGCGTGGCGGGGGCCTGCTTAACGTCTTGTAAGACCGCCGCCTCCTTGCCGCCATCCTTCAGCCTCGCAAAATCAGGGCCCGTCCGGACGATATTAACCGCCATCTCCCCGAGCACTTTGGGAACCCCGTCTTTCCTTGGCGAAGGGAAGAGCAATCGTCGAGTCTGCCCGAGATCGTCCTCAACCTGGACCGGGCTGTCTGCCGTTCTACTGCCCCTAGAATGTGTCGATCCAGGGCCCCGCGAGTTTGGGGAGCCGGTGGGCTCAGTTATGCGCTCCGCTGAGTTCTTGGCTGCCTCCTTGGCGACTATATGAGGGACCTCGGTCATCTCCTCTTCAACACCGGCCTGATCGTAACTGGGTCCAGCAGGGTCCGTCATGTAGCATGCGTCGGATGTGAAGCTTGGCTGCGAGTCGTTCTTGGTCCGCTGCCTCTTGGACCGGGAACCATTGCTCGAGCTTTTCGAAGGATCACGCTTCCGGCGGGGCTGGTTGAGCCGGGACTGATCCTTTTCCCACCGGTCAGGGGGGCGGTGGCTCTTGAATTTGCCCAGCCAAATACCGCAGGGGTTGCACAGCAGCATCTCCACCCACTTGTGCTTGTCCTCTCCTGGGCCGAGAGACTTCTTCACCAGTCGATAAGACGAGGGCTTGCCCTCGGCATCTCGCCCCAGAATGTCTATTGCCGTCACCTGGCCGGGCTTTTCCGAGTAGTCGTAGAAGTCAGGGGTTCCTTTGTGATCCTGCGTCCACATTTTTCGCCAGGTTGGCGTCTCGATTGCGCCACAGTTGGTGCAGAACGGAGGCATTTCGCCAGACTTGATAGCCTGCTCTAGTCGCTCCTTGATAGTTTGCTTCTTGACATAGTTCTTGTTGGCTATGCTCTGCTCTTGTATTGTGTCGCTTGGCGGACATGGTGCCTCGGAGAAGGACGCCTGAGGTAGGGTTAACAGCGTGGATGGCCCAGCCGGGTCACTTGCTGGGGGTGCGGATTTCGATTCTTGGGCGGCCGAGGTGGCCCTTGATCCCGATGAGCCCGACCGTGATGCAGCCTTGGGGGCCTTCATAGCAGGCAGCTCGGGCTCTGGCACAGATGGGGTCTCTGCCAGGCCATTAGCCTGTTCAGAGACGTCTCTAAGAAGCGTTACCGGCCCCAAGGACTCCTCAGGTGGGGGCTGGCTAGCAGACGGGTCGACGGTGGGCTCCTCGACGGACGGACGAACCTCCTCTACGGACTGAGAAGTAGCCGGAGTCTGTTGGTCGGCGACTGCTGTCTCTGGGAGTTCCTCGGCCGCTGCTGTTTGAGCCTTGGCCTCGGTGTTGGAACGCTTGAGCTTTGGGGCGGGCGCTTCTAGCTTTCGCTTCTGGCCTGGCGGATTGTACAAGCTAGTAACGGGGAGCAGTTCGGGCGGGCCAGGTGTTACCTCTTGGAATGGAAACCCATGGTACTGAGGGCGGCTGCTACCGCCTTTCTTGGGTACTAGCTTTGCAAGTGCGGGGAGCTGAGGAGCTTGCTCATGCTGTTTGAGTTGAGATTCTTGTGCCGGCAGCGACTGGAGAATCTCCTCCTCATCAAACCCACCCTCGATACCACCGCTCATGAAACCTGAATCCTGCTGAGGACGCCGTAGCCTGGGTAGAACAGGGCTGGAAACCATTGGGCTTGAGCAGGGGTATGCCACTGATCGGGGAACCGGCGGCGAGGACCCCAAGTCAGCCGGGCTCTCCTCTGGCGTGTAGATTTGTTCAGAAGCGGCGATGGACTCGGTGGGCGATCGGGCATCCTGAGGAGTCGTCATCTGCATGCTAGACTCGGTTGGCAGGCCCGTATAAGCCATGGAGCCATCGGCACTAGCTACCGAATCCCGCCTAGACAGTGTTGACATGGTTTTCTTTCGCTGCCGTGGCAGCTTTTTGTCGTTTGGGCCCTGCGGAACCGGAGTAGGGGCGCGTGGTCCTTCCTGCAAGTGGCTTGCTGCAACACCTTCGCCTCCAGCCCCAACAGGCCTCATCGTCCTCAAGGAACCCGAAGTGGCAGCAACAACCCGCAGTGAATCAGCAGTTGATTCCAAAGGAGTTTTGTCCTCAGACCAATCAGCTCTGGTAGTCTTGGCCCGTTTCCTGCGAGAGCCATCGTCCACATCAGTGGGTTCCTCGGCCGCAGATGTGTTACCATCGGCCATAGGCTTTTTCTTCGGGGGGCGGCCTCGCGGTCTACCGGTGGGAGCCCTCGACCTGGACGCCCTGGACGAGGGCCGAGATGGCTTGGCGGCTGGTACCGCAACAGGCTCCACTATTTCCGGAGTGCCCGCCCTTGCCATGATTGGCGTCAGGCCCGACTCGCTTGCAGGATCCTGCGATTGGTGCTGCTGAAACTGCTGCTGTTGGTGGTTGCGGTATTGGTTCTGCTGCTGCGGCTGGGGATGGGGTTGCAGCTGTTGCTGGTGCTGGTGCTGGTGTGAATAGAACGATTGTCGCTGCTGTGGTAGTTGTTGCGGTTCGAGTGGCTGGTGAGGTTGATTCTGTTGCTGCTCGTGGGGTTGTTGGTGTTGCTGATATTGCTGCTGTGGGTGCATCTGTGGCATTTGAGGCGGCCCAGATGACATTTGACTTGAGCCCGAGTTTTGTGCCTGCGCAGGGCCGGGTGCTGGTGCAAGAGGAACAGAACCGGGCCGAGAGCCTGGCATTTGGGAGTAGTAGGGCCGTGATGGCGCAGAGTTTGCTGCCGGTGCTGGCGCCATGTTTGTGTTGTGTCCCAGAGTTGGATTCGACTGGATAAAGGCGTTCCATTCGGACGTGTCGGTCGGTGTCGCGGCATTGTTCATCGCCTGTTGCTGCTGCGGTTGGGTGTGGTACTGTTGTTGTTGCGGTTGCCTCTTGGGCACCGAGGCCAGCTTCAACTTGACCTCGAGGGTCTCGCGGGCGCCGCCGCCAAAGACGGCAAGTAGGTTCTTGGTCACGCGGCCAGTGACCATCTTGGGCTCTTCATTCGGCTGAGCCGTCTCGAGTCCCCTAGAGAGCATTCCCTGCCCGACCAGCGGGGTATCCATCTCCGAATAGTCGTAGGCGTAGACGGTGTAGTCCATATCGTGCTGGCCGACGATCTCGGGGCTGCACTGGGCGATAGCCTGTAGACATAACCTCAGGTCGACGACGCCGATGGAGCTCGTCTCGTCCAGCGGGATCGTTTGGATCTGCATGACCTGCGGCCAGCGTGCCAGGCAGTTGTCCAAGCCGTCCCGGAAGCTGTACAAGACCTTGACTGTGGCAGTCAACAGCAGCCGCGGCGTTAGCTGAGTCGCGCGGACACACCAAGACGGGGGGATAGCCCAGTCGCTGCAGGCTTCTTCGCAGGCGCCTTACCTCCCATCGGCCTTGTCTGCATGCCGAAGTCGTCACGCTCCGCGGCGGCAGGCGGTGGTGCTTGTTGGAACTGGGGGTATGAGCTGCCACCCATCCAACCGCTGCTGCCACCGCCGTTGCCAGTGTGGCCGGTCGGGAACGGTGAGGAAGCCATGTCGATCGATCGGGCGGTGGGTTTGTCTACCATGTCGGGTCGACGGCGGCGAAGGCCGGAAACGACAAAATCGGCCAGCTGCAGCAGAACGCGCTGCACGGGCTTGCTGGCTTTGCTGGGCTTGCGGTCGTCGTTGCCGGGACCGGTCGGGCGTTTGTCGTCGGTGGTGCAGCGGGCATAGGTTGGAGTAGGTGGGTGTCGCCTAGGATTTTGGTCCTGCTGCCCGTCGGCCAGGAGAACTGGACGAGAAATGGGTCCTTAATGCTCAATTGAGGGCGGAGGCTGGTCGTGGCGTGCAATTATGATCCCTGGCGTGGCCCGCGAAAGCGCGTACGGGTCGCGTCTTCTCCCCAGTGGAGCTGCAAATCCGCTAACCCAGAAGGCGACGCCAGGAGGTGGATGACGAAATAAAGAGGAACCAGGCGACGGCTCGTGCGAGCGCGACATGGATCTAAATTGCTTCCAGAAACACGCTTGCTTTCCCTGTCCGGTGGACGCAATTGCAAAAGCAAAAAAATAATCAAGCAAAAGGGCGGAGGGAAAACGACACGCCGCCGAAACCCACGAGCGCAATTCAGAACGGCGTTTATGTCGTGGTGAGAGCTTCCAGCGAGACGAAAACGGAAGCTACGCGTTGCAGGACGTGTCGACAGGAACGCCAAAAAGTGGGGCCTGCAGCGTTTAAACAAGGCGTGCCAGGGAACAAGGGTCGCTGACGCGCCTGGGGAAACGCGCCGTCAGCACGAGCCACACGTGCCGGTGCTGGGGCGGCTTGGGCCTGGGCTTGGTTGCTGGGCCGGGGGCGCCCTTGTTGGAAGCGAGATGCCGGGCGAGTGTGGGGCTCTCCGCTTTGGGCCTAGCTTAGGGCGTTCGGCGCTTTTGGGCGGGGTGCAGCCGTTCGATTCGTGGTTGCGTCAGCGCAGGTCCTAACAGGCTTCAAATTGACCGGTTTTTTTCGCACCCAGATGGCAGCTCACAATCCGGGAGCTGCTCGAGCTCTCCAGGCAGCGATAAGCCCCGAAAAAAGGAAGCAAAATGCTAGGGGATTCCTCCCCTTTCATCCGTTCCCCGGGGAATGCGGGGGGCCCCTATTTATATTTTTTCTTCCCCAATCTCTCCCACCCTTGCCGCCCTGCCTGCCGCCAGGAGCCCAGGCGAGCTGAAATGACTCAACAGCCGAGTTTCGAGTGAGGCCTGCGGTCTAGCAGCGCAACCTCGTCGCACGTCCAACCAGTCAGCCCCAGGCTGGCGGATGCCCCCGACCGTGCCTCTCTGCAGCCGCCGCGCCGAAACCGAAATTTTGCTGTCCGTGTGTTTCGAGACGGCGCTGTAGCACTTGCAGCCACAAGGAGTGCGATCTGATGATCGAGCTTTACACAACCATATTGCTACACCCGTCTCGTTGCAACCATCTGTAAAATTGAGCTGGCCTGGTCCCGCTCGCAGAAGCGACCCGACCCGTATACATTGAAGGAAGTCGTTCCTTGCAGGCTCTATTCTCAGCTTCTTGCAGCAAACGTAACCATTCACAGCCACAAAACACAAGAGACCAGGCGGAAGCTGCCTATGTATACGATTACAGCTGCAGCAACCAGGCAGTATATATCATGACAAGATGCGGTTCTCCGTACCTGCATCTATACGTATTTCCCTTTGCACAGGAAAACCCAGGTCCCCCCCTCAGTAAATCCATGTGACCTCGTTGTTGGCACCCTTCCGCGTCTTCCGGTATACGATTTCTTCCACCACCTCCTTGACGCCCAGCTTGGCCTTGGTCTTACCAACAAAGATGTTGATGACATCGCGCTGGCTGCGGCGAACCCCGTCGTTGACAACGTCGTGCACATCCTTCTCAGACGGCAGGCCAAACTCGCGGTAGGGGTATTCTTCAAAGTCAACGTCGTTCAGGAACTCGATCGGCTTGGGTGCCGCCTCGGGCTCGGGCTGCCTCAGAAACTCCCTGACCGCCTCAGGCTTGACGTCCTCGAGCTTGGAGTGCTGCCACTTAGGCGCCTTGGGCGGCTTGCTGATCAGCTTGGCTGTCACGCCTTCGGTGAAGTCTGGGTGGGCCATGAATTTGGCGGCAACTTGGTGCTCGCGCTCAAAGATCTGCCGCAGCGAACGCCCTTGCGCCAAGCGCTGCTGCATCAGGCTCACGTGCACCGCCATCGGTGACCGCTGACGCAGCGTCTTCAGCGTCCGCTGGGCCCAATCGGCGATCGGGCCGGCATGCTTCAGCTCTGCCTCCAGAGCCTGGACGATCTGCGGGACGCTGTCCTTGCCGAAGCACCGGTCGACGGCCTTGCGCAGCTCGCCGGCCATGTACATGGGCTGGTCGTGAGGCAGGCCCGTCGTGTACTCCTCGATTGTCGCACTAATCTGGGCCAGTCGAGTCCGCAAAGGATCATCGTCGTTGAACCTCAGCTCTGCCAGGCGCGACTCGAGCATGGGCAGGCTAGTCGAGTGCATGTAGTGCGTGGCGATACCCGTGTAGAAGACGTCGACGCCCTTGAGCCGGTCGCTGGTCAGGGCCAGGTAGGTGCCCACGGCACCATCCATGCGGGGAAGGAAGAAGGATGCGCCGACGTCGGGGAAGAAGCCGATGTCGGTCTCGGGCATGGCAAAGACGGTACGCTCGGTCGCTATTCGCAGCGGCGCGTGCACGCTCAGGCCAACGCCGCCGCCCATGGTGATGCCGTCCATGAAGGCAACGTACGGAGTCTTGTAGGTAGCAATCAGATGGTCAAGCGCGTACTCGCGCGCAAAGTATTCTGTCGATTTTGCCTGACCCTCGGCACCCTTGCGGTTGCTCTGGGCCAGCGCTGCCACGTCCCCGCCGGCGCAAAAGGCCTTGTCACCTGCTCCCTTCATGACGACAACATTGGCCATGTCCGACTTCTGCCACTCCAGCAGCCGGGGCGTTATCTTCTCGACCATGCTGCCATTCAGCGAGTTGAGCTTGCTCGGCCTGTTCAGCTCAATGGTGCGGAGGCCGTAGAGGCTGTTGAAAAGAACATCCTCGGCGCCGGACTCGGACTGTGACGACATCTATGTGCGGGGAAGGATGCGTGAGCTTGCTGCTCCGGGGGTCTTGAAGGTGATGGAAGCAGGTTCTAGGCGTCGTCAACGCACTTGTGATCGGTGCTCGGGCTGCCGAGCCGCTATTCTTGCCCTGAGGGGCATTGTGAAGCCGCCTCTCCAGGCCTTGGGGGTGGCAGTGGGTGCTGCGCAGGCAGCTCTGCTGGACAGGAGGGCTCTCGAGAACATCTAAATCGGCAATGAGGCCAGCCCAGGCCGGTATCTCGTCGGACGGGGTTGCTCTCAGCAGTTTCTAGCCGTATAGCAGCCTCATCGACGGGCTGTAGCGCGTGCTGACGCCGGCAATTGGTTCGACCTCGGGTCGGGGCAGCTGTGCTTGCGACGTGTCTTGCCGGGGGTCAATCAATGGATCTTGGCTGCGCTGAGACTTTCAACCACTGACTGCATCTTGGCCGGTGCTTGCCGCAAATTTCACCGATCCCAGCCGCGCCTGCTCGCTTCCCCAGCTCCCCCCACTTTGCGAGGGGCGGCTTGCGCCCAAACTGTGGCGTTGCCGAGCCCGCTCCGCCCATCCCTCACCGAGTTCAGCCTCATCGCGTTCCTGTGCTATCAATTATCAGAGCTCGGGCTGCGATCTTCCAACTCTCCCACCCCGTCCTTCCCCTCCTCCGCCAACGCTCCGACAAAGAGGCAATACTCCCCACGCAGCCATGGCCGACCCCAAGATACAGTAAGATCCCTTGCCAGTCGCGCAAGACCATGCAAGAAAAATTTCCATCTGATATACTCTTAGGGAGCTTCTGACGAAGCCGCGAAACGAGCTCACGTATGTTCGATTGCCATTTTCACCTCGGCGCGCCCACAGGTCGCGTGGTGCTGCGCCGCGCCCGCCCACTCCCCGTCGGCGCATTGACATCTTGCTGCCCAGCCACTGACATGTCTGAGCAGTGAGTACGAGATCGCCCAGCTCGAGGAGCACGAGTTCAGCGCGGGCCCCCTCTCCATCCTCCAGACCGCTGTGCGCAGCCATGCCCAGGTCCTCATATCGATCCGCAACAACCGCAAGCTGCTCGCCCGTGTTAAGGCATTCGATCGCCACTGCAACATGGTCCTGGAGAACGTGAAGGAGATGTGGACCGAGACGCCGCGATTGGCAAGCGGGAAGAAGGGCAGGCCAGTGAACAAGGACAGGTTCATCAGCAAAATGTACGAATGCCTCCCTCTTGCCCATACGCTCTGCGGCATACACGCCGCACTCGCAGCTGCGTTGCGTGCTTGCTGCTGGCCCGATGCTAATCGACATTGCTGCTCGACAGGTTCCTTAGGGGAGATTCGGTCATCCTTGTTCTACTCAGCTAATATACCCTTGACTTGGATTATCTCTTTCCCGGCCATGATCAGCGGGGTCTTGCATGCTTTGAAAGGCACTTTTTTTCTCTTGGGGACTTTTCTTCTCGGTATAAACAAAAGCTGTTCATATCAACCCAGACGCCGAGGCCGAAACTGGCATCGGTGTCCATTTTCCCCGGCCCAGGCTCCCCGTCTTCTTCACGGCCTTGAGTGAAAGTGAAACTTGATGCGCCCAGGAAAGACCGACAGTTGCATATCCACAACTAGCAATACAAGGCATTCGGATATTGCTACCACCAAACCATGCCGCTGATTGCAGGCATAACTACTGCTCGATTTCAACTAACAAAAATTACTTCTCCTGTGGCAGCCCTGCCAAACCCAAGAAGAAACTCGCCAGCCCCGACGCTCCAGGGTCCGGTACCTGTTCGAATCCAGAGCCACCCACGTAGACGGACCTACCCAGACTGGCCTGCATCCCCTTGGTGCGCTCAGCCCCATCGCGGGCGGCGAGCGTAGCCTTGACAAGGTCTCCCGACTGTCCCAGAACCTCGACGAAGGGCTGGAGAGCATCGACCAGCGTGCGATCGCCGGGCCTAGCAGGAGTGTACGCCCCGAGAGCCTCGGAGCTGCGCTTCAGTGCCTCAGCCCAGATCTGCGGCGTCGCAGCGGTCGCCTTGTCGCGAACCGCAATGTCCTTGAGGGCGCGGACAAGGGCGTTGAGGTAGATGGCGTAGAGTGCACCGGACGTGCCATCCATGTGGTTCTCTACAATGGTCACGATATTGGCCATGTCTACGACTGCGTCACCCGACAGCGGCTTGCTCGCGAGGTGTTGAAGGATAGCTAGAGAGGGTCGGGTTAGCTATGCTCGACATGCCATATCGAGAATTCGCCCACGCTATCACTTCACGTACCTTCGGCGCCTCTCTTCAGCCCAATGCCACAGTCGCCGTCTCCGACCACAGTGTCGTACCTGGTGACCTCGGGCTCTACGGAGATGACTCTTTCCAGTGCGGCTGTAAGTGCCTTTTGGGCGCTGGCGGCATCTACCTTGAGGCCGCTCGGCTGGACCTCCTTCTGCTCATCGGCCTTGCCCTCCCTTGTGGCCGAGTTCCTGGAATCCCAGGACTCAGTAGCGATGGGTGCCGACCAGCCCGTAGCCTCGCAGGGGTCGTCGAGGAGCTGCACCAGACCCACGCCGCCCTCAATTCCAGCGTCGACACCGGCGTCGAGAAGGGTGATGCTGAACCCGTTGCCGTTCAGGCTCGTCATGTAGGTGCCGCTGAGGATCCTGACGGGTCGGATGCCCCAGGTCTTCTCGAGCTGCGCCACCACCTCGGCCGTCACACCGCCCATCTCGAGCACGCTGACGCCGCCGAGGTTGTTCACCATGAGCACGACCTGCTTGCTCGCGAGCTTCAAGAAGGCCCGGTCCTGGTCCTTCTCGTCGAGCAGCTGCGCCAGCATGCGCTCCACGAGCGCCGGCAGCTCGAGCCGATCCCGCCCGGACCCAGCCTCGTTGTGGATCCCCATGCCGATCTCGACCTCGCCCTCGGCCAGGCTCTCTTCGTCGCCGCCGGCCTTGCGCCCGGGAACATGCACGTGCTCCAGGCTCGCGCCGACGCTGGCCATGTTGGTGGCCGCAAGACGTGCCACGCGCGCCACCTCGCTCAGGGGGGCGCCCCTTGCCGCCAGTGCGCCGCTGACCTTGTGAACCAGCACGGTACCGGCGATACCACGGCGTCCCTACGATAGGTTTGGTGTCAGCCCTTCTCTTCCCGTCTCGGCGCGCTAGCAACCACAACCCAGCGCCGACGATAAAAGCGCGAGGGGGATAGACCTACGACCTTGCCGCCTCGCTCGCGGCCGACGCCCACGTCGTCACCAACAACGACCATCTCGGCGTCAACGCCCTGGGCGCGGGCCTTCTCGACGGCGACGCCAAAGTTGAGGATGTCGCCCGTGTAGTTCATGACGGTGACCAGCACGCCGCCGCCGTTGTCGACGCGGCCCGTGATGGCGGTGCGCACCTGCTCCGTCGATGGGCTGGCGAAGATTGTGCCGGCCACGGCGGCCGAGAGCAGGCCGCGGCCCACCATGCCCGCGAACGACGGCTCATGGCCGGAACCGCCGCCGCTGATGATGGACACGGGCTGCTTCCGCTGCGGGTGCGGGCGCAGGTACACAATCTTGTTCTCCTCATCCAGCGCAACCGTTGGGTTGGTCAGCGTCACGGCGCGCAGAGCCATGTTGACCAGGACGGTCGGGTCGTTGAGGAAGTGCCTGGTCGACATGGTGATGGCTGCTTTTGGGGATGCGCCGAGGCCACCTGTCTACCGACCTGGTGTGCTGGTGGGTTACTAGAGGATATGGTGGTTCCTATGACGTCTTCAGGACGGTCTTGGACCTTGTCTCCAACACGTTCAGGAGGAAATCGAGAATCTCGGAAGCTGATCGCATCTACTGCCGATCGTCTCCCTTCTTCATGAAAGGACTCGGCGAGGAGGTCGACCCCGTTATATCCACCACTACGGGGGCCGCCTTCCCTCCCCGCCAACCCACCACCTGCGGTACCCGACAGCTCGGAAAAGCGTCGGCGGGTGGCACGACGACCAATGCGGGGGAGCTCTCACTCGGCGAGAAGGTCGATCGGGGAGCTGCTGCCGATTTCGGGTCTGTGTAGGTCTCCGGCCCCCCCAGAGATGCGGGGTTGACCCCCATTATGTGATGGGGGTTCGGGAACCAGCGGTAAATTTTACTCCAAAGGGGAGGTACCTGCCGTACATGGATTCCTTGTGATGCTACTTTCAGCACTATGTGACACCTACCCAAGCCTATAATTACAACATGCAACCAACCTCAATTTGCGTTTCCATCGACGAAGGTACTTGGGTACCTAAGCACTTTGTTGACACGGGAGCGCCCGTCCAAGCTGACGATGTGCTGATTCCACAGCCAATTACCTAATTCCCTGTGCAAGACGGGCGAATTTGAACCCACGCTCAAGCTGCTCCTGAAAAGGAAACGCTATGCTATTTCATGCGGGCCATGCGATGGCTCCCTATGCTAAAATCATCGACTATATCTCTATTGTACATGTCTAACCCGCGCTTGGGGCCACAAAACAAATCCCCAGCCATCGAGTCTTACATCGTCCGACCAGGGTATCCAAGAAGCGAAAAGAAGAAAAAGGCGTGCCAAAGAAAAAAAAGAGGCGACAACGCTCTACATTATCAGGAAGATGCAAAATCCCGTCATGCTGAGCACAAGCGCTGATGTCAGGAACCCTGCCGCAACCTTGTCGCCCGTCGTTATGGGCGCGAACGCGATCTGCTTCTTCTCTTCTAGCCCGGCGTTTACGTCACCCTGTGACGTGCCGCCGGTGGCGCCCGTGACGGGCGCGAACGACGCCGGCGGCTCGTCGTCGTTGCCGACAGCCGGCGGGGCGCCCGCACCGTTTCCGCCACCACCGTTTCCGCCGCCAACGTTCCCGCCGCCACCGCCGCTGTTTCCTCCACGGCCGCCACCGGGGGCGGCGGTGCTGGCCCTGGGGAGGGCGAGCGTGTACATGAGCGCGCCCAGGCCGTTCATCTGCTCGCCAACGCCGACGTCGCCGTCAAAGGCCGGCGCGCCGGGCGTTTGGACCCAGCTGAAGCCGCACGCGGTCCCGGGAATGCCCTTGAAGCCGGCCGCGGGGCTGCCGCTGCAGGCGCGGGACACGAGGGCGGCGTTGTCCCGGAGCTGCTTGGAGATGCGCTCGGCAGTGAAGGGGGCCAGGACCGTGGTGTGAGCCATCCAGCGGGTCAGGTAGCCCTTGAAAGAGCGCTGGTCGTTGTTGCACAGTTTGACGCCCTCGCAGGCGGGCTCGTACATGGCGGTCCCGTTGAAGAAGATCTCGCTGTTGCGATTCACGATTCCGTCGACGCGGGCGCGCCACTTGTCGGAGCCGGTAATGTTGTACATGAAGGCGGAGCCGTGCAGGAAGATGCCGGCGTTGTAGGTCCACTGGATAATGTCGTGCTTGGTGCAGTCGGTGCCCGGCTCGACCGAGGTGCCGTCGTAGATGTCGTAGTCGGGGGAGATGAGCTGGACCGACTCCTGCCAGTCCCACACGCGCTCGGCCCACTCGGCGTACGTCTGGTTGCCCGTGAAGCGGGCCAGGCGGGCGGCGAGGTTGAAGAAGCAGCCGTTCGAAATGGAGTTCTTGTAGTTGAAGCCGTTGTTGAAGGTGAAGATCTGCCACCGGAGGCCGCCGCCACACGTGGCCGTGTCCCAGCGCGTGACGTACTGGTTGAAGACGGCCTGGGCGAGGGCAAGCCACTGCGGCTGGCCCGGCGGAGGGTCCGGGAACCTGTTTTCGGCGGCGCTCATTGCCGCCATGGCCCAGAAGCCCTGGTCGTCGTTTCCTTCTGACTTTGTTTGGTTTTTTGGCATATAATCCCTAAGGTCACCGACCTGGTGCAGCATTGCCTGCATGGTGACGTCGTTGTATGTCTTGTCCCCTGTGAGGAACTGATAATCGATCATGGTTCCAAACATTGCACCAGCCTGCCACCCTGTGTGGACAAGCTTGTTAGCCGCGCGGTCCCCCATTCCAAGGCGGGAGATTCATGTCGGCGTGAGTCAGATTAGAAAATACTTACAGAAGTACGGATCTGGCAGGTTACCAGGGACATCGCCCGTATTATTTCCAGTGTAGAACTTCATTAAACCAAACGCAAGGGTACTCGCAGCTGACCTAACCGAACCGGCATTGTTTATGTCGACTTGTATAGCAGCGCTGGCCACCGGCAGCTGTGACAGGAGGCATACTGCCGCGGCGGCTCGCCTTAATAGTCTCATGGTGACGGTTGTGAGGGTCTGGCCGGAACGGACGGAAAACTAAGACAAGAGCGGCGGGCTCGGCAACGCAGCACGAGACTGGGATCTGAAGGGCTGCCCGCACAACGGACTGTTTGATAGAGATCCTGAATGTAGGCGACGGTGCCAAAAAAAAGCCGGATTAAAATGTATAGGGGCCCTGTCCAGCAATGGCAAAATGTTGGTATATCGTCGTCGCCGCTGTCGCTGGGACGCGGGTCTAGGAACAAAAAATGAAGGCGGAAAGCGACCAGCTCATCCAGGAGCGAGGGTAGGAGAAACGCAAAGGAGATGAGCGAAAAAAAAGGAAAACAAAAAAGAAAGAACGGGCACTTCAAGGCTCCATGTTACGAGTAGAATCACATAAACTGTCTAACAAAGAGACAGCGGCGTCAAGCCTGGGAGTGCCAAAAGGAGAACAGAATGGTGGAGGAAAGCAGGTAAGCAAGAGAACAAAGAGATAAACGGGCAAAGCATCCCGCCAGGGAACCGAGCGGGCGGCGATGGGGATCGACGGAACGTCAAAGGTTGCCATATTTGGGGCAGCATGGCAAGGAGCCTCCAAAAATCCCGGCCTGCCCCTGGCCATGGCTGCATGGCCCCCCTGGGCGCCAGGCGCTTGCGATGACAAGGACCGGGCACGAGCCACTGCGGCAAGACGGCCGGGCTAGCCAGAAACTGGCGGCGGCGGCGGGAGTATCCCCCAGTCTGGAGGCAACGAAAGCTTCGCCGCGCGGTTGTGGGCGCAAGCGAGACAGACATCCCTGGCCGGAGTGCCAAGTCTGAAACATATCGAGTCGGATCTCTGCTTGATGCCGTGGTCGTGGGCCCTCCCCCCGCCGTAAAGTCGCTCTGGGGCTCAGCCCCTACCCTCTCGCCCATTCGAAGATCAGTGGAGAGAATTCTGGTTATGCAGATAATCCTCTGTTATCTCATTTTTGCGCAGAACCACGGACGCGCGAGTATCATCCCTTGGTCTCGCCTTGGAATGGCCGACGTGGTTTACCGCGCGCGCCGCAATTCTTGCATGATCAAATCGAGCCTTTGGAGAACTCGCCCGCACCGCGACTCATGCAGGGTGCTCTGGGCTGTCGGTGCTACGGTGCCTGGCGGGGGGTAGGGATAAGGGCTTTGATACGCTAGGCCAAAACTGGCGGCGCAGGGTCCAGAACTGGCAAGTTGGCGGCTGCCAAGTCAGAGGCGAGTTCGAGAGCCCCAGGTCGACGGGGACGGGTCGTGGGAGTATTGGTGTCTGTTTGCTCGCCAAGGCTCTGCTTCCTGACCGAGTCGCCCTGCGCATGCTGGCAGAAACGACAGCCTAGCATATTTATATTGGCAGCTCCCGTCATCCATCGGCGCACCGACGGGCGGGGAAATGGTATCAATTAATTCCCATCTATCACCTTGACGCAACCCCGATATTTTTTTGTGCTTGCCCCTGTTACTCCGATGATTATCCAGACCCAGCCGTCGGCCAAGGCACCTCCCGGCACCTCTACCGTTCCCAAACAGAGGACCCCCACCGCCCGAAACCGCACCAGGAGAAATCACCACGTGCCCGTTCAAACGTGGCTTAGTTCTTCTGCTTCTTCACCGGCGGCTGGTCCGTCGAGGCATCCTCCATCTCCTCGTCTCCGGACTCGTAGTCCATCTCGCTGCCGTCGTCCTGCTCCTGAGCGGCCACTGTATTCGCGGGGTTGCAAGGTCAGCACGCACGTATAACGAGGGGGGAGGGAGAGGGGGAGGGAAAGTGGCGAAGCCAAGCGGTACAGCGCCAAAAGAAAGAAGAAAAAAACCGGTCGGGAGAAATGGACACTCACAAAAGTACTTGATGGCATCCTGCCAGAGGTCCTCGACAATGCAGACGGCGAGCTCGTCACCACCCGGGAAGATCTCGAGAGGGTCCTCCTCGTCATCGTCGTCCTCATCGTCCTCGTTGTCTTCCTCGTCATCGGGGACCTCCTTGCCCTCCGCCCTGAGGCGCCTCTGCTCCTTCTCCTTCTCGGTCTGCAGGCGGCTCTCCTCGGCCGAGACGTTCTTGCCGCGGTAGCCAAACCAGGCGAAGAAGCTGACGCCGCCGGAGCCGCCCGACTCCTCGAGCTTCTTGGCGAGCGCCTTCTGGGAAGGCGTGAGCTCCTTCTTGTCGGACGAGGTGGCGCCCGACTTCTGCTCCTCCTCCCAGACCGTCTGGACGGCGGCCAGCAGGCCGTTTGTCAGGTCCTTGCCCTCCTTCCACTTGAGGTTGACAGGCTCGCTGACGAGGCCGGACCAGCTGCCTCCCTTGGCGCGGCGGTACCAGAACTTCTTCTCGACGACGCGGTCCTCGAAGTGATCGTTCTCGCCAAACTCGAACTTGATGCTCACGCTGCGCGGGTCGCCGTTGGCGGGGTCGGCCGCATCACCCTCGATCTCAAAGTGCGACACGTGGATCGACTTGAGCGCCGCCATGAGCAGGGCGGCGTCGGTCGGCTGGACATACTCGTCCACGTCCGGCGGCGCCTGCTCGAAGACGAGAGGCCAGAAGTTGGGGATGTCCGCAACAACCTTGGCGCGCTTCTCGTAGACGGGCTTGTTGAGCTTCACCTGGTGGCGAACTGGGTAGAGTGCGCATCCACGGTTAGACAAAGTTGTCTAGCTTTGGCCGCCATGAAGCAGCAAACGGACGCTCTGGGGAAAGCTTCCCGTCCCTGCCAGCAATCGAACTTACTGATCTCGACCTCGTTGTCATCGAAGGCCTCCTGGATCTCAAAGAGCTGCTCAAAGGTAACCGAGCTGCCCTCGAGCTGAAGGTCTAATGCGGAAGCAGCCATGATTGTGTCGTGTGCGGATCAGTTCCTATCTCTAACGAGCGTTGGTCTGTCGGTTGTGGAAAAAGTTGCGACCAAAATGTGAAAATGGCTGTCAACACGGAAATTTTTCTCGCGACCTTTTTTATTTCTCCAACCTTTCGGGCTTTTCCCCCTCCAACTTTTTTTTTCTTAAGCGTTCGCATATGCACCTCCATCCCAAGATAGTATGGGGTTATACAACATACTGAGCTAAGCTGCCGCTGGAAACGATGATTGGCCGAAGCTCTGGCAAGATGCCTGCAAAGGCTTGCAAGTTCACCGCTTGTGTGCCCCGAAACCCTTTCTAGAAGGCTGGTTGACCCAGCTCCGCACCCCAGTCGTCACCAAAAAGTCGGGTACCTGGCTTATTTCGATTTCATTTGCCCCTCGTGCGCGGAAGAATTTTTTTCTCCCTCCACTCTCCTGGTTCCAATTTTTTTTTTCTTTTTTCGCCTTGCACCCATTCCATGGCTGTCAAGTTTTGCTACGCGTCTGGTTGTCTCCAGACACGCAACCTCCGGGATCGGGAACCCCGCTATCAGGGTTGTGCTAGCGACCGATGCGGTCATCGTTTGCCCCTCGACTGTTGCCCCCTTGGTTGGTGCTTCCATCGCGCCCTGTCCTGCATGTTACCAGTGAACAGCCGGCAACAGCCCAGTCCGACTACGCATGCACATGCAGCCCACGACTTTGCTTTTCCCGTCGGCATCCATCGGCGGACCGCTCAGGTTTTTTTTCCCTTTACTTCTTCTACTCCCTGTCTCAGGTTCCGTGATGTGAGCCCGTTCAATCCAAGCCCCACGGCCACTCAGCTGGATCCAGCTGGACTACCCGGCCTTTCGCTCAAAGTACACCGGGGAGTTCGTCTAGCCCTGAAGCCAGGGTCTTCGACCGCTCTCACCAACCAGCCTAGTCCGGAGTCGGTGTCTTGCAGCTACTTCTGTGTTTGTGATCCTCCAAATTTTCCCGCGCATGACTAAAAGATTCCGCTATCCAACTACAATCGAGTTACGATGGGGTAATACCGCCGTAACTCTTGGGTTCGTTCGGTCGTCGGTCCTGGAATTCTGTGGAGAGCCAGGCCGGCCTGGGGTTCCACCGAGCGGTAGTCGCCCAGGTAAATTTCGTCTGAAAGCCCAGTTGAAAAGAGCCAGGGAGCGCAAGGAAAAAACAAGGAGCGGAATGTTGGTGGTGCTGCTGTCCCTTGGTTTTCATTACTCCGAGGCGAGATAAGGATTCCAGAGCCAGCACGATACACCATTAGCGGCCGCCAAGCCTTGGTTATCTACTACACACACCCGCGTCTCATACGTTTGGCTGAGCGAGCGCTCCATACTGGTTCCAGCCTCCTTAGCTAATTACCAAGGAACGCCACTTCTCCCCACGCCCGCACGCATCTTCTGATCCCATCCACCCCCTTCCGGCGAGATGGCTAGCGGGCACACGGCGATGGGCCAGCCTACCGTCCCGGGACGGGCGAGCCCCAAGTCTTCCTACCCGGAATCCCGCGTGCTTATCATTATCACCGGCGGCACCATCTGCATGCAGCCGTCCGAGGATGGCTTGGTCCCCGTGAATGGCTTCCTGGAGCATGCCATGGCCCCGCGGCCGTCCTTCAACGACCTGTCTCCTGGTGAAGGTATGGAGACTCTGGTGACCAGATGTGCGGGTCACTTCAGTGCACACAACAGCAGGCTTACAAAAGACAACGCACAGGCAACGAGCTTCACGCCTACCACGATGGCAAGATGCTCAGTCTCCCCAGCCTCAGGACCCCCCTGAGCTCGTACTCAAGGCATATTCGATATTGCGCCCTGGAGTTCAACCCGCTGCTGGACTCAAGCTCCATCTCATCCTCAGGCTGGGCAGAGATTGCTCAGACAGTCAAGGAGAACTACCGGCTTTTCGATGGATTCGTTGTGCTCCATGGCACCGACTCGCTGGCATACTCGGCGTCGGCTCTGTCGTTTATGATGTCCGACCTCGGCAAGCCTGTCATCCTCACAGGCTCCCAGGCGTCCATCTTTGCGCTGCAGTCGGATGCGACCGACAACCTACTGGGGTCATTGATCATTGCGGGAACTTTCATCATTCCCGAGGTCTGTCTGTTCTTCCACCACACTCTCTACCGCGGTAACCGGACCACCAAGGTCTCGGCCTCGGCATTCGCCGCCTTCGACAGCCCCAACTTCCCGCCCCTCGCCAAGGTGACCAGCCTAGGCGTTGACGTCAACTGGTCTTTGGTGCGCCGGCCTACTAGGATTGCGGGCTTCCAGGTGAAGACGTACCTCGACACTCAGCATGTCGCCTGCATCCGCATCTTCCCTGGCATCAAGCCTGAGATGCTGGACTCGGTCCTGCGGGTGCCCGGTCTCAAGGGCCTCATCCTCGAAACATTTGGCATGGGCAACGCCCCGGGAGGCGTCGACGGCAGTTTCACAAAGGTCATCCGGTCGGCCGTGGAGCGCGGTGTTGTCATCATCAATGTTAGCCAATGCACAAACGGATTCGTGTCGCCCCTCTACGCGCCCGGCACCGCACTGGGCCGGGCGGGTGTCGTATTCGGCCAGGACCTTACGACCGAGGGCGCGCTAACGAAGCTTTCGTATCTGCTTGCGCTCGACGGTCTCACACACGGCGAGATAGTGAACATGATGGCACAGTCGCTGAGGGGCGAGATGACGGAGTCGGCGCAGCCCACGTTTTCTCACCCTGGCGGCAGCTTTCTCGAGGGCCGGTCGCACGAAGACAGCGTCGGCGGCCTCAAGAGCCCCCTGTCGGTGGCGGAGACACGGTTCACAGAGCTGGGGTACGCGATTCAGAACGGAGATCTGGCTAGGGTGCGGGAGATGCTGGCCAGCGACGAAGCGACGGGCCAGCATTTGCTCAAGCGGTCAGACTACGCGGGCAACACTCCGGTGCACCTGGCGGCCGTGGGGCCAACTGCCGATGTGCTGCGGGAGTTGCTGATGAGGGGTGCGAGCGTGCATGTCCGCAACCGGGCCAACAACACCCCTCTCTTCCTGGCCGAAAAGATGGGCAACACGGGATGCGTCGAGCTGCTGCGGGAAGCAGGCGCCCATCTGACCGAGTACGAGGCCGAGCAGCAGCGCGAGCGCCAGCAGAGCCAGCCGTCGCCCAAGAAGCAGAAGACAGAGGGAAACTAGGGCCCCGGGCGCGGGTGAATCCGGCCGCAGTAAAGGCCACTCTGATGTCCCAGGGAGGTGGAGGTAATGGATCGCATTGGACGGGCCCGGCCTTTGTTTACACCTCACGGGAACACGGCTGAAAAACCCACTTCTGTGCTGGCCTGATTTATGGCCAGATCATTGGCAGTGAGACTGTTCTCAAAGAAGCAGCACGCGCCACGGAATTCATCACGGCGCATCGAACTGGACGTCGACGGCCGCCGACCCTCCACCTGGGGCTGCGGCCAGAACCCTGGCCACGGCACAGCCTTCGTACCCGCCCATCCTTACCCACAAGCGAAAACAGACGGTGAACAAAAGCGCGGCCGCGGTTATCGGCCGCGGTCTGTCTTACCGGCCTCTCGGACCGTCGGAATCTCTTGGGCGGTTGAATTTCATAGGGCTACGAGCGCTCTCGATGAAGCCGGTGGAGGCGACCCCGCCAAGTTTTGTCCGTCATACATCTGTCTTAAGAGCGCAAATCCCCTTGCTACCTGGAACCTCGCCGCAGACCTGCCGCAATGCTTAAGTTTATATGTTTTGATGACTTGTCTTTTTTCTTTATTTCTTTTTGTTTTTATTTTATTTCTATTTTAGATATTTCTTGATACAGATATATGAATATCGAATGAAGACTAAAATGGATCGGCTTTCCTCCCTTCTTTTTCCAGACAAAAGGTCTAAAGTCTGGTCCAACGAGGGTTTGTCGGTGAGGTTGCCAGAGCTGGAAGGGAATGAATGATTGGTTAGAAACTAGACAAAATAAAATAAATAAATAAAAATAAATGGCTATTCAAGGAACCTCGGCACTCCTCGGGCGGCGTTGGTGCCCCTTTCGGTCAATTGCGGGGGATTCATTCAACGTATATAGGCGCGCTGGCAATGTATTCTATACTTTGTTGCACTGCGAGCACACTGGTCGCACGCAGCAGTACAGACCGTGTGTCGCTCTCAGCATTGCTTCCTGGTCGCCTAGCAGACCCACCAACAGGCGGCGCCGCGGCTGAGCTGAGCGCCGAGCTTCCATGTCAGCGCCTTCAACCCCCAAGCCGCGCACACCAACAAACCCCTGCAGCTGCCTGGAGGGAGAATCGATCCTGGCTGAATGGCTGCAAACCGGGGTTGCCCTCCCCCCCTGGACCCTAAGCTGCAGCCACCGCGGAGGAGCCGCATCCCAATCAGGCGGAAACCTCATGCAGCCCGCGCGCGCAGATCGCATCGATGAGAGACAGAGATTGGCATGCAAATGCCGCCCACGCCTCCCAGTATCGCGTTGCCCCTCTCGGATGCTAGATTCGGGGGCGGAGTCGGTCGCCCAGTGCCCAGTGGCGCGGTCCATGCTACGTGGTATTTACGTTGTTGGGGCTGTTGCTTCTATTTCTGGGCCTCCCGCTCCGTCGTGAACTGGGCGGCGGCGCTGAGCATGGCCGGCGGCTGACGGTGGAGGACCTCGAGCGTCCCTGGCACATTGTCGCATTGCTGTCCAAACGCCATTGCCGACACGAGGTGGTGTGCTTCTTTTTTCCTTGACAAAACACATCACAATGTGCACATATAGATGAACACCACAGGTGGGCGGTGGTGGCGGTTCGTGTGGCCGTTGGTACCAGGTATCGCTCGCGCCAAAGCATAGGCAAAAAATGGACACTGCATGTCCGCGTATCGCCCTATGGGTTGCGTTGCTCCCAGCCCCATGCGGGCACCTGCCCGTGTAGGTCGCGGTACCTGCAAGTACATGGCTCCAGGTAGGCCTTGCAAGTGGTCTTTGGCTGGCTGGCTATCTTGGCCAAGTGTCTTTTTGTGGTTCTGCAAATGCGTGTGGATTCTTCTTTTGGCCAGCCCTACGCTGCTTGCCCTGGGGCCCGAGATTTGTTGTTTCTTGTCTCTACCCGCCTCTCGCTGTCTGCAGTTATGCACATGAGCATTGGCCACGGCCACGTGCCAGTCTCCGTTCCTGCCTACCTGACCTGTCAGCCCGGGAATGTTGGTACCCAAGGTGCCTGCTGTATCTGGAGGTACCTAGGTACATGTGCACCTAGGGATGTACTATAGGTATCCACTGCCTACGCCTTTGGAGCAGCAGGACGAGGGGCTAGTCCAAATCAAGCCACCCCTTCCCTTGGTGGGAGAAGGCGAGATTCGCTCCTGCATCCCATCACTGCCTCTACCTCGAGGTACTGTAGGTGCCTGCCTAACCTGGAAGATACGTACATACATAGGTGGACTGGCCGCGGGCCAACGCTTCAAGTGCAGTGGAGCGCTCCAAGCTGGAGCCCAAGGCCATTGAGCCACCAGTCCAACCAGGCCACGAGTGCGGTTGGGCCGTTGCACTCCTGGACGCGTCCGGTGCATTTCTGAGTGCATCAGGAGGCCAGCCCTCTGCTTCGCCTCGTTCTTTGCATCGCCCACCCCGGGGCTTCGCTGTTGGCAGCTCCGGTCTGCGGATCAAGGCCGGCCACTCTCGGCCATGTCACACCTCTCACTTGCTGTCTTGGCTTGTCCACGCCCAGGAGGCAGCACGACATGGAGACGCCGCCACTGCCGCTCCCTCCCACCTGGCCGTCTGTTGCCGACCTCGTCCCAACAACCACCTTGCTTCGCTTCGGCTCGATTCGCCGCTGTGTGGGGGGTTTCTTTTTTCTTTCTCTTTTCCCCCTTGTCGCCGGCGCTGCTTTGCGCGCGCATCAGCAGCGGATTCCGCCCCAGCGCACGCCATGGTGTCACTCCTGTCTGTCGGCATCCTAGCCCCCGGCCTGCCCGTCGGTCCCGCCTGAGGGCCGTCTCGAAGGATTGGTCACGTCACCGCGCTTCCTGATATGGACTTCGCATGTTTGTTTGTAGGCGTTGTTCACCCATCTGCCCTGGCGTTAACTCCGCACGTCTTGGTGTTGCTCTAGGACTGACTAACCCATGGCCCTTGCAACCGCAGCCAGACCCCATTGTCAGCTCAGTTGGCCGGAGCCGCAAATCGGGTGTATAAGTACCTATTGGGTGCCTCGCGAGCTGCGTGCTCTCTCTCAACCTCGTCCACCTTTCCTCACGCCCTTCTTCTACCGCACTCCCAAGACCAGCAGGACTAGGTCCGCGCAAAGTAGACTGGGATCCGGCCCCTCCTCGCACACAGCTCTATTCGCAACACTGGCGCCATGGACTTTGACGCAATCCTCAGAGATCTTCTGCCTGCCTTCGACAACATCACAACAAGCATGGCCGGCGGCGGCAGCAACGTCACTGGCGCCCCGAGGGCCCAGCTCCCCAATGGCTTTGAGAGCCTCATACCACTCTTTGGCGCACAGATCAACCCCTTTCTGAACACCTTCGTGGTTATAAACAACGCATTTGGTGCATACCTAGGTCTCGACTTCGCCGCCATAGTCGCCTTCTTGGCCCTGCTCTGGGCGGCCTGTCGCCTGGTCCGTCGAACATGGGAATCCGCCTGCTATGTAGCACAGAACTACCTAATGGCCTCGATACACGTCAGCAGCGACGACGACATCTACCAGCAGGTGCTGAAATGGCTGGCGGCCCAGCCCCACGTCGACTGCTCGCGGGCTCTGATGGCCGAATCGTCCCTGTTGAATGCATGGGAGGAGCAGGTTGGCGGTCAAGCAAAGCACATAGTGCCACTCCGCGGCCTCAACGGCCACGGCCACAACAAGGACTCCTATCTAAATTTCTCGTATCAGCACGCGAGCACGGTGAGTCACGATTCTGCCGCGAGTGAGATGCCAGGTATAGCAAAGGGGATTTTTGCTGACTGTGACGCTGCGGCTGCCTCTGGACTCAGCCTCCCCGTTATGTTCCAGCGATGGGAACCCATGGCTTCTGGTTCAAGGGGACGTATTTCAGCATCTACAGGAAGCGAGAGAGCGTGTTTGAAGGCAACAACAGCCCCTTTGGTGCCTCCATGATTAAAGACAGCGAGACCATGGTCCTCTCCTGCTTCTCTCTGTCTCCTGAGCCAATCAAGAAGCTTCTGCAGCACATACGAGAAGACTATTTCAAGGAGAACTTTACCCGCACCGTTGTCAAGCGGCCCAACCCGGTTTCTATTCGCCGGTATGGAGGCAGAAACTCTTGGTGCACGGTAGCCAACAGGCCAATCAGGCCCATGTCTACGGTCGTGCTTGACCGAAAGCAAAAGCGACAACTGCTGGCCGACATCAACGAGTACCTGCACCCAGAAACACCCCTGTGGTATGCCAACCGCGGTATCCCCCTGCGCCGCGGCTACCTCTTCCACGGACCCCCGGGCACGGGGAAGACGTCGCTATCGTTTGCGCTCGCCGGTGTTTTCGGCCTCGACATATTCGTTATCAGCCTGCTCGACCCGGCACTGACCGAGGAGGACTTGATATCACTCTTCACAAGTCTGCCGCGCCGGTGTGTTGTGCTTCTGGAGGATATCGACACGGCTGGTCTGCGCCGCTCCGACGACGATGGTGACGATGTTGACGATCAGGACAAGAATGGCGAGGACTCTACCAAGAAGAAGAAGACCCAAGAGGCCAATGGCGAAAAAGAGGAGGATGAGGGCAAGCGTGCCATTAAGGCCGAGGCTATCCATAGCAACCACAACGGTGATGGCAAGACTGCGGCCCGACCGATGGCGAGAGGAGCCAGGCGCATTGGAGGGCACGGAGTTGGCGGACTGGGCGTGGAAAAGGAGAGCAACGGCATCTCGCTCTCAGGCTTACTCAACGCCATCGACGGAGTGGCATCGCATGAGGGGAGGGTGCTCATCATGACCACGAACAAACCAGATGTGCTGGACGAAGCCTTGATAAGGCCCGGACGAGTCGATCTACAGGTTGCTTTCGGCAATGCCACCAAGGAGCAAGCTTGTGAGCTGTTCCTGCGCATGTATGATGCAAATCAGCCCCGGTGGGCCACACCGGCTCCTACACCAGCCGGAATCCTACGACAAGGGATGAAGCAGAAAGCCGAGCACATGGGAGACCCGATGGCCCGACTTTTTGCACCAACATGTCTCTTGGGCGCGTTGGAGACGAAGGTATGGACCCTGTTGACCAGAATCACGCCAGCCATCAGTGCCAACGGGGGCGAAGATGAAGAAAAGACCCGACTGCTAGGAACAGGGCCGCCAGAAATGCCGTCCACTACCTATGTGGATTCCGACGAGAAGCTTCAGCAACAGCAAGACAGCAGCAATGTCGAGGAGGAAACCAATGTGGCGCACATGGGTCCAGATGAGCTGGAGCAGATAGCTGTCGCATTTGGCTCCAAGATCCCCAACAACCGGCTCTCCCCGGCCGAGATACAGGGCTTCCTGCTCAAACGCAAAAAGAACCCGCGCCAGGCGCTCCGCGAGGTCGAGGCCTGGGTCTCTCACATGATGGAGCAGAAGGCGAGCAAGAGCAAGATTCTGCAGGTGCAGTGAGATCCGATGCTGTTGGCGTCGAGGGAGAAGCCACCATGTCTGTCTTTCCTTTTTTCCCCTAATTGCTGCTATCAAAAGATCCTTTGGTTGGCTTGGTTCTGGTGCCACTTTTTACGGGACCGACACGAGGCCGATGCGCACGCGTGTTGGAGAACGAATGGTATTTGTAAAGGTGAGGAACTATCTACATGAGACCGATCCGGCCGAGGACTGCACGCTATAAATAACAATCTGTGGCCACAGCCACAAGCCTAAAGGTGGTGGCCTCAGGCCACCAACCTATTACACCACTTGCTGTTTGGATTAGGTGGGAGATGATGCTTTGCGCCGGATATACTAAGAATTGTCTTTTATTATCATTATTATTATTATCATTATTATTATTATCATTATTATACTTTTCATATCATTAGTTTCTATATTTGGGCCATCATGGACATTTGTACAATGGGGCGTCCACCTTCTGGGAAGTGGCATCTGGAATTCCTGTATTAGATACCTTGCTCTCAGAGTTAGCCTTTGGTTACTGATGAAGAGCTCGGACTCTGCTTTTCGTGTATATGCACAGGTAATCAATAGATCACAAGGATCAGAGAGCTAGGGCAAACATACAAATATTGATAGTGTATACTGGCGCTGCATGTCGAAGATGGGCGTGGGTGACATTCAGGCTGTTGCTCGGAAGGGGGTTTTTTTTTCTTTTTTTCTTTCCCCTTTTTGTATTTTGGTCTACCTATTCGTCCTTGTAGTGATTTGGCCGACAGTAACCAGTGCGATATGCGCCTCTTCATTATGCTTGTCGCAGACGGAAAACAAAAGAGTACGATCAAACTACAAGGATCAAACCCCGTCGCTACTAACGCTTCCATAAATATTCAGTTGTGAATGCTTCTCATCACACACCCCGTGCCACGCTTTATGATGGTTCGTTTTGCTATAGCAACGCCATGTCTTGTTCTTCTTCTTTTCTTTCTTGCACTTGATAACCTGATGAGCTGATGCTAGGTAGTCTTTGCTGCCCATTGCTCAACGGCCCCTATTCCTACTAGGGCTTCGATGGGCTCTACGAGACGACCTTTCTTTTATGAGCTGGAGGCTGGTCGCTTCGTCGTATCCGATGATCTGCGTCAGGTAATAGAGCCTGTTGTTTGTGGTTAGCAAATTCACCCCTCCACGTGTAGGAAGGGCCATTACAAGCAAAAGGCTCACTTTTCATCCATGGCAGCCTGCGCCTTGGTGTCCTCAAATCGCTGCTGGCACTCCATCCACGCAACCGCGCGCGCGCGGGGCTCGATGCGCTTGACTGAGAAGCGGAAGCGGCCGCTGACGGGCCTGTGGTCCGACACGCGCACCTCGTGGCGGCGGTAGTCGAGCTGCGTGATGCGGCCCCGAGCGCCACGGTGCAGGAGGCGGTCGCACCAGGCAGGGGAACGCTTCTTCTCGGACGAGTCGTAGTTGTCGGTGCCGACGTCGTACTTGTACGTGGGGGCAAACGAAATGGCGGCCTCCTCAAAGGCGCGCAGGCGGAAGGCCGGGTTGCGACGGCGGGCCACCAGGAGCTGGTCGCGCTCCAGAAGCTTGGCCAAGTTGCCGGACTTGACGGCCGTGACGACCGTGTCGCGCGACATGGTGTCGATGCGGTAGTTCAGGTCGCCGTTGATGAGGCAGAGCTCGTGGTCCAGGATCATGGTGCCGTCGCCGCCGCCGATGAAGGTGTCGATGCGGGTGTTGGGGTCGCGCTCGACGGGCAGGATGGCAGCCTCGAGGATGGCGTGTATGTCGTTGTGCCGACTCTGCGCCTGCGTCTGGCCGGCCGCCAGATGGCAGTTGACGAAGCAGAGCGACGTGTCGTCGAGCGTGAAGCGCACGACGATGGCGCCCTTGTTGCCGTGCAGGCCCCCCATGCCGCGCTTGACCTCGGCCGCGCTCAGGTTGCGGATGCGGTCGCGGATGTCGGCCTTGACGAATATGCACGTGAAGAGCCCGACCATATGCGACGTCTGCAGGAGATGGTACAGCTCCCCCGGCATGTAGTCGTCGAGGCTGCGCACAAGGAAATCGCGCCAGTCGCGGTACTGGTGGCTCATGCGCTCCTGGTCCGAGCCCTCCTTCTTCTTTTTCCCCTTGAGGAAGCGCTTGGCCGTCGCCGTCTTGTCCTCCAGGTCCACGAGCTCCTGGAAGCCAAACACGAGAATGTCGGGCGAGTCGCTGCTCTGCAGGAGGTTCTGAATGAAGCTCGCGTCGCTCTCCGAGTACCTCAGGCTGTTGGGCGTCGATGCGCCCGCGTTCCAAGTCATGATCATGGCCTTGAGCTGCTCCATCTCGCAGTACTCGGCATCTTTGGCCTGCATCTCCCCCTCGAGCCAGTCCTCCTGGAGCAGGCCGTCCCAGGCCCGGACCATGCTGTCCGCCCCGAGGGACACAACCTGGCTCCGCTCCGTCTTCCAGAAACTCGAGCGATCCGCAATTATCTTGACGACCGGGTTTTCGTGCGCCTGCCAGTCCTTCTTGACCACCCACGGGGATTGTGTGATGTCGTAGACGCAGAGGCGGCCCGAGTTGAAGCCCGCCCAGATGTAGTCACCCACGCCCGCCAGCGTGTTGATCTTGAAGGAGCTGATGTTGAAGAGCCCGATGCACGAGTAGTCCGCCCTTGAGTAGACGCTGACCTTGCCGTCCCCGTGGCCCAGAAAGACCTTGTCCGGGTCTGATGGCATCAGTGTCCCTGACACCACCTCCCCTGCCTGGTCCTGGTAGAGGGCGCGGATGAGCACCTGAAACTGCGTTTTCCCGTCCATGGTGGGCAGGAAGATGCGCACCTCCTTCCCGGTCGCGTGCCACAGCTCGTCGCCGACGACGATGGAGAAGGTGTGCCCCTTGGGGACCCGGAACACCTGATGCGGAGGCCCCGACATGTTGGGCACCCCGCTCTCCTCGTCAGGGCCCCACACGTTGAGAGTGCCTGCTTCGTCCAGGGTCCAGAGCTCGTTGAAGTGGCGGTAGATCTTGATGATCTCGTGGCGCCCGTGCGCCGTCGGCTTGCTGGCCACGATGCTCTGGGTGGCAATATCGGCCTCCATGAGTTCGCCGACATTGTTCCCGATCCAGATTCTCGCGCCTTCCTCGTCAACGTTGGCCCCCGGCCGGAAGGCGACCGCGGTGGCCTTGACATTCTCGCCGTGCGACAGACTCATCAGGAGCTCGCCGTCCAGGACGCTCCAGACCCGCGTCAGATGGCCGCTGGTGCACACGAGCTCGCCACAAACGTCGAAGATTCGGCTGTCGTACTTGGTGTGGATCTCTTGGACGCCCTGTTTGATGTATGGCGGCCGCCGGTTGGTGTTGGAAGAGTCGGGATAGGCCAGGTTGATCTCGGTCCTCACCCCGGACACGGCCGACCCATCGTGCGGACGGCTCTCGGCGACCGAAGGCATGCTGGGCGGTATAGGGGGCGGAGCGCGGAGCTCGTTGGGGGCACGGTTGGGCGTCCGATCGACCGTCATGGACCTGCCATGTGTCCTTTGCGGGGGCGGTGGAGGATGGTGCTGTGACGTGGGCGTGGACACGGCCATCTTCTGAGTGGCGGCCCCCGAGGGGCCCTGGGCATCACCGGCGTTGGGCTTGGGCGGCCTGGGCGGTGGCCTCATGACCGAATACCCATTGTGCGCTGGAACTGCCTGCTTCAGCTCGGCTGACGGCGGGCCGGGCCGGGTGGGTAGCGGCGGCCCCTGATCGCCGGTGCCCTGTGGCGTCAGGGGTCCTCTTGATGCACCGTGCACTCCCACCGCCCTCAAGGCCGCGCCGTTTGCCATCTCGTGCTCCCTTTCTTTCCGCCTGTTCGCGATCGACGGGTGCAGAGGCGGGGGCTCAAACTCGAACTGGGGCGCGCTGCCCCTCCGGGGGATCTCGTCGGCGGCCGGCATCCCTGGGGGCTTTGGTCTTGCGGGCAGCGTGGGGGGCGCATCATCCTCAACGCTTCCATTACTACTAGGCGGGCTGCTAAAGGGCGACTTGGTCTCGACAAAGCGGCGGGAGAAGTCGTGTGGGGTTGTGGATGTGTCGGGCCCCAGATAGGAATTCCTCGACGGAATCAGGGGCTTGTCCGCCCGGTTTATTGGAGGGGGCACCGGCCTGGCGTCCCGCTCGCGGTCTCTCTTCAGTTCGGCGGAGCGCCGCGGCGGTGGCGGGGACGGTGGCTGTGACGGGGCTAGTCGGGGCGACCTCCGGGGCTCGAGGGTGGGTGTGTGGGGGGTGCTGCTGGGGATCTTGAAGGGACGCGTCGGGGTTGCGGGCGTGGACGACTTGACGAGCGAGTCCGGGTTCAGAAACGCGCCGCCGAAGCCGCCTGCATATTCGCCCGTGGCAACGCGCAACGGCCTGCCCCGGGGTGGTGACTGCGGGGGCTGGACGTGGAGGGAGGGCGCGCCCAGGTTCACGGGGCTTGGGCTCAGTCTCGGAGGCGGCGCGGCCCGGGGGGTGCGCTGGGCTTCGGGGCTGGGGGCGCTGGGGGCGCTGGGGATGCGGGCGGGCGGCTTTGCTTTGGTGTCTCGGCTCGGCGGCGGCGGCGCTTCGTGCACCTGTGCTGTCGGCTCTCGTGGCGTGTCGGTCTTGGGCACGGGGGATCCTGTGCGCGTGGACACGGAGGAGCCGGCGGGCTGGTCCGGGCCCTTGCCCATGTTCTCGAAGTGCGACCTCAGCGAAGAGACGGGTTTCTGTCCAGGGCCGGTTAGCGTGGCGGCCCGCCAGACACGAGGGAGCCGTGCAACGGGGCTACTGACCAGCGACGAGCCATCAGGCCCGTCTCGTCCGTCGGCCATGGGCGGGACGCGGTGGGAGGAGCTGGAGGGAGTCGAGGGTCGAGGGTGGGCAGGCCCAGCAGGTAGGCGGGTGCTCGCGGAGCAGGACGGGTGTGGGTGTCAGCGGGCAGATCTACCCATCACATCGACCAAGTCTCGGCCCAGCGCTCGTCCGAGAAGCTGGGGCCCGGGGTTCCATCAAAGAGGACAGTCGCGGACAGCGCCAGAGCGCGGGAGCGGAGGGCGAGGGGGTGGTGCGGCAGGTAGGTATGATGTTGGGAGAGGCGGGGAGGGTGTGATGGCGATGGCCCGTCTTCGAGGGCCGGTGTGCGAGGTGTGGAGAAGACGGACCAGCAAAAGGGAACGGTGGAGCCGGGGAATGGCATGGACAATTGGCACCAAAGCGAGGCTGCTAAAAATGCGCCTGCTGGGGGCGCTTGCCAACGGGCGGAGCTGGCGGGCGGGCTTCAGCAGCTCCAACAGTGCGAGTCGCGCCCAGCCGCCGTTTTGCTGCAGCGGTCGACGCTTGCTCTGGCACGGCAGCGCCACGGCCATGCAGGCGCCCACGGGGAAATCACTCGGGCACACCGCACCGCAGCGCAAGGCTGCCACCTGGAGACGCGCTCAGTGGCCACCCCAACCGACCATGCGGTGCGGCATGCAGGCGAGGGTGCCTGCCCGCGCTCCCTAGGCCTAGGGCCAGCAGCCCAGCAGCCCAGCACTCCCTGCCTGGGCGGGAAACCCCATTGGCTTACGTCAAACGGCCGCCAGCAAAATACGTGGGCGGCAGCGGCCAGGGCAGGAGCAGCAAGCCGCCCACCGCATTCGTGGACAGTGTTACGTAGGCCCACGAAACTGTCCCTGGCCGGCAGTTCCTGCTGCAGCCTGATGTTTCATCCCCTGTGCGCTGGCCGTGGCCCCACCCGCGCAGCTTTCCTGGCCCTCACTAGTTATGCAGGCTAAGTAAGCACGTAGCTTGTTCGTGCTTGTCTCGGCGCGCCACAGGTCCGAATCCGCCACAGAGCTGCACTCACTGTGGCTCGTCGCTCCAGCCCGAGCTGCGCGGGCGGTGCGGTGCCGCTGGCCCTGCAGCCACCAGCCGAACGCGCCCGACCTATCCCGGCAAGTGGCCTGATTCCCCGTCTACGGGCGACCCCCCATCCCGCGCGAAAGCGGAGCAGGGGAGCATCAAAAAAAGTTCAAATCGACGGGAGCTTGCAGCTTCCATCGACGCCAACCCTAGCCTCGTAGCCAGCCCGTCTTGCCCACAGTCTTGGAAGAACAGAGAAGCCTCCGATCAGCCGCGCCCTTCTCTCTTCTCGATTTCTTTTTTTTCCTTCTTCTTTTGGCTGCGTGCCCGCCTGGCTCCCTCGCTTCCCCATCAGCCCCGCCAAGCGTCCCTTGCCCGCTCAATTCGCGACGACCGCCAAAAGCAACGTCATCACCGACAGCCGCCGGCCAGCAGCCCACCTCTCCCGACGCCGCCGCCACCATGAACACCGTAAGCTCCAGGTCTTGCAGCCAGCTCTGCTTTCTGCCCTCTGCCCGTGGCCGCGGCTCTGACAGTCAGGGATATTCATAGGTCAAATCCTTCTGGTACGAACACGTCAATGGGCTGGTGGAATTGAAGCATCTGGCCGCCCATACTAGGTGCATCGACTAACACGCCAACACCACACACACACACAGGCTGGGCTGGGGCTCCCTCTGCGCTGGTAGGTCACCACGCCCGCGAGCTTCAGCTGAGGCAAGCATCCGACGTGGTGCTCGGTATTGCAAGCACACCTAGCGCGCATGTGACTGAGAGCTAACCCACCAAAAACCAGCTGGAGGAGCCGCCTACTTCTTCGCCAAGAAGAGCATCAACGCCGACCGCCAGGCGCGCTGGGAGGACCAGAAGCGGAAGCGCGCCTACATCGAGTCCCTCGAGAACGGCACCGCGACCATGAGCGGCTCCAGCAGCAGTGACATTAACAACGCCCCGCCGCGAACCGACGCGGTAGGCTCCCCGAGCCAAGAATCGAATACGGATCCAGCCCCGACAAGGCATGCGCCCGACAACGAGGGGCAGCGAATCACCGAGAAGAGCAAGTACGAGAGCGCCGCTCCATTCAGAAGCCGCAAGGGCGATAGATTTTCATGATGGAACCAAGGCATCTTGAAGGCCGCTCACCCGAGTAGCTCGCAAGGACCCCGGAGTTCCGACGTGCGGCGCAATTGATTTATGGGTTCCTATGAGCTGTCTACATTTTTGAGCCGGGCAGCAGAAAAATGGCTAGGTTTTGAAGCACTGCTGGTTGGCATGGAGAAGTTGGTATCTTTTTTTTCTCTCTTTTACCCCCTCTTCCTTTTGGTACCCATGCACCGCAGTATGCACGCTGTGCGGAAACAGACAGGATACAAAGAGGCTTGGTCTCAAGGCAGATGATGCTATCCAGACCAGACTGGCACCCTTCCGAATACTGTATAATAATGCCGACCAACGAGCGATTCTCGCAAGACTTTGATAGGCTACTTGTAACATAGATTCCAATCCCCTGTCATTCCCGCGCACCAGATTATTGTTTGGTGTTGTGCAGTTTCCGTCGTTGGACCACCGGTGTCGTGTCGCTCGACCACCAAAGCTGTGCAACAAACGTCAGCCCTTGGCTGGGGCTCAAGTACACAAGTAGGTGGTAGCTTGCCTGGTGGCTCCACGACCGACCCCACACCACAGCCAAACAGCCCGGGCTTGGCAGGCTGGCACGAAACAGGGGTGCATTTTGCCCGCCTTCGCGCCTTTCTCTCGACCAATTCCATGCCGGCCGACGATTGAGCGACCAACATCAACAGAGCTGAGCCTTGCCTCCCCTCCACAAACACATGCGCGATGGCTTCTAGGCGAGCCTGAAAGGGACGAAGAAAAGAGCCGCGGTGCTCGGCCGACACAGACAAGGCTTGAGCTGTCGCCGCTCACTCGATTCATCCCGTGAATCTCGAACCAGCCCACCCGCGTGCGCCGCGGTATCTGCCCACCCGAGGTCAACCCCCCCTGGGCAAGATGGCGTCGTCGCCTCAGCTTGCCATTGCCAAGGCCTCCCTCTCGGCCGCCCTGCTGCGGGCGGATCCGACGGCGTGCTCCCGCGACGAGATCGAGCACTTCCACGTGCTGCTCAACTCCGCCATCGCCCGGTGCTCGCCAACCAACGTTCAGGTTTGGAAACACACTGCCACCAACCCATGAGAAGACAAACCTCTCGTTGTCTGCCTCGACCCTCCTCCGGAAACATCATTAAACAAATGAAGAGCAGAGAGGCTTGAAGCAGGGGCTGTAGCTAAATCGTTTGTCCACCGTCGCCACTCTTCGTTTCGCACACATAGAAATGCAAGCAGTGGACGCTGCGGCACATTGCCCGGTCTCCTGCAAGGGTGACCGCCCTCGCCAAGTTCCTGGTTTCCCTGGCCGAATCCTTTGCTCATCCCGAGCAGCACAAGACGGCGGCCGCGCCTGCTGGCAACGGCACTGTCCCGGCGCCGGCACAGCCTCAGAAGCCCTCGGCCAAACGAAGGAGGCTGCACCTACTCTACATCATCAGCGACATCCTGCACCACACACACGCACGCGACAGGGATGATACGTTTGCTGCTGGCCTTGAGCAGGCCCTCCCGGCTCTTTTCAAGCACGCCGCCTCCTTTGCCGGGTCGCCCAAGCATGCCAAGAAGCTCCATGATCTTGTAGCCATCTGGGAGCAGAAGGGCTACCTGCCCTCGGAGGGGCTCCCCGCTAAGCTCCGCGAGGCAATCGCGGCTGGGCCGGCCGCAGCAGCAGCAGCAGCAGCAACTTTGACCGGTGCCGTCGCTAACAGTCAGGAGAACAGGAATGCGGGAGGTGCTCCTGCTTCTGGCAGGGGGGCACCGTTCTTGCTGCCCTCGACGCACGGCGACCCGTCAACGGCCTGGTACGACCTGCCAGCAGCAAATTGGCTGCCGGTCCTGCAACCCAACTCGACCCGGCCCGTGGACCCGGCCCAGATAAAGCCGCTGCAGCTGCGCCCGGGAGCCGCCGACAACCTGCTCGTCGACGCGGTCAAGCGCCTCCTTGCCGACGTGGACCGCCTTTACGCGCCCGACTTGGGCGTCATTGCCGCCGCGGACGAGGATGACCCTTCAGTCGATGTCGACCAGATGGGCGAGCGCGTCGAGCTGGACGAGATTACGGGCGAGGTCCTTGGTGGCGCTACTTATTACGGCTGGTCTCGTGACTTTTGTCGCAAGATGAAAGCCCGTCGGAAGCAGGGCCGCGCCGGCCACGGCGGCTCCAGGAGCAGGTCGCGGCACTCGCGGGATGGCAGTTTTGACAACTGCAGCCAGAGCAGGGGGCGTGACCGGGGTCGCGACAGCAGCTACAGTCGGAGCAGGGAGCGAGGCAGGAGCCCCGGCGGCAGCCAGGCTCGCAGCACATCCCGCCCGGTCCACAAGCGCCGCCGCGTGTCTCTCTCGCAGAGCAGAAGCCACTCCAGAGACCGTCGGGGCACTGGACGCAGCCGCAGCCGGAGCCGGAGCTACTCCCCAGACCGCTACCAACGGCGTTCCAAATCTCGCAGCTACGCGCCATCCAAGTCGCGGTCCAGGAGCCGAGACCACCGCCCAAGGTCGACAGGCCCCGGCAGGAAGTCCGCCTCGCCGGGATATTCGCCTCCGCCCGCAGCCGCCATGGCCCCGACTGTGCCGTTTCCGGGCATGCCGCCTCATATGGTGTCCAACATGCCGCCAAATGCGCAGTTCCCGCCGCCGTCCATGCCGCCGGTGCCTTTCCCGCCGCCGCCGCCGCACATGATGCCGCCGATCCCGATGCCCCAGTTCCCCGGCCAGGGGTTCGGAGCGTTCCCTACGCAGCCCCCGTTTCAGCCATACCCTGGCCAGTGGCCCGCGCCCGTGCCGCCGCCGCTGCCGCATTCTCACAATCTTGCCCACCCTCCCCCCATGGGCGGCGCCCCGATGCAGGGTCAGGGGTGGTTGCCACCGCGGCCGGACCCGCAGGGCGGATGGATTGGCGGGTGGGGCGGGCCTGTGCAGCAGCAGCCGCCGCCACCTCAGTCGCCTTCGGGCTCTCCACAGGCCCATCATGCTCAGCAATACCAGCAGAATCAAGGCGGCTATCAACACCAATATGGCCGTGGCGGAGGCATGGGCGGCTACCGGGGCCAGCCGTCTGGGCGCGGAGGGGGATATAATAGTGGCCGCGGCAGAGGATGGTAGCTACCTACTTGCATACATGGGTATATATCAAGCTATATAATAGCCAAAGCTCTTTTTTTTGTTTAAGACAAGGCCTTCTCACGCCTAATATGAGCACTTTCCAGTAACCATGCATCTTCTTTGGCGGCAGTTTTGCTGCGTGTACATTTGTTCTTGCCGACCCGAATGGGTTTATGGAGTTCCCGCTCAGCCTCATGAGCCCCTAGCTATGTTGCCCCGATAGAATTTGCGTGACGTTTCAACACATGTGTAGGCACCCACGCCATCCACCAAACCCCACCCTAGCCGACACGGCCTGGCCAATCTCGAGTGGAAAATCAAGTGTTTCTGACCACTACCGGCTTGCAAAAATCAACCACGCACATGTGATTCTTTCTCCCGGTCTTCTGTTACAGAGTCTTGCGGTTTTGGCCATGTTGGTAGGACAAGAGGTGTGTCTCATTCAAGGACGATAGTCCGGCTAAGAGAGGGATTTCCTCTTTTAGGATTTGTTGTACCGATAGATGATAGACAGGAGACGCAGTTGTCCCTGAGACCGTGTTTTTTTGGGTCAAAGTTTCTGACCGCCTACTCTTTTCACATCTCCCTCTCCCCAATTCTTCGAACAAAGTTTGCCCGTTGCAGAAACCCCCTAAAAGAAGAAAAAGGGGGGGAAAAGGCTCTACGGCTTAGCCCAGCCAAAAAAAAAAAAAAAAAAAAAAAGAGAAAAAGAAAAGAAGACAGAAAGAGAGAGAAAGGGAGAAAGAGAGAAAGAGGAGAGAAGAGGACGGGAGAGAGACTTTGTACCCCACGTATTCATCGAATATACCTTGACTGTCCGCCAAAGAAAAAGGTGCTCCTGCCGTCAAGAAAAGCCGATGTTGGGTATGCGTCAACCCGATAAACCCCAAAAGAAAACAAAAGAAAACAAAAGAAGAAAACAACACAAAGCCAAAACGAGAGTTTTCTTTGCCGAGCCCTCTTTGAAAAAAGGGCAATAAAATCCCGAGAGCCAGGGCTCATGCGAATCCGGAAAGGAAGCTGTCTATCGAGATGCGCCGTTGTTAAAGAATAAAGAATAAATAAATGGGTGAGACATGGGTGCGGCGCATAAAGCCAACAGCACAGGCCAGGCGACGAGATCGGCAGGAAAGAGCGAACCCAGAAAACACTTCGGCCAAGGCCAGCCAGATACACAAATCTCTGATTTAGCAGGCGGTGGTCTCCTCAAGTACTCTCACCGACTCCTGGCCGAGCCAACCGAATTTTGCCTGTCGTGCATGCCGGGCCGGCGGTCCCCCCTTCGCTCGCCGTCCTGCAACTTGAGCGAATCCAAACGCTTCTGGTTGTCCTCGGCGGGGTCAACTTCGTCCAGCCGGGGCATTGCGTTCATGTGAGATCTACCGGGCGCACCCGACTTGTCACCGATCCCGTTGGCCTTGCGCATGTTGGCCTGCTCCGTGATTGCTGCCCACTTGCGCTCCCGCATGGCTTCCCTAGCCGCCGCGCTGTTCTGCTGCTCAGTGTATTCGTGCGAGCAATCGTCAAAGAGCTGGGGGTTGATCTCCATGAAGAGTTTCATGGCATTGTAAACCATGCCATGGATCGTCCTGTGATAGCCGTCGTTAGCAGGCGGAAAAGACATTGTCGCTGGTTTTGCAAGATGTCTACATACCGATTCCAGTGGCCTTTGGAGTTCTCGTACAGAGGCGCGAACATGATGGGAAGGATGATCTCGACGTTGTCGCTGACGAGGTTGCAAAAGTACTCGTTGTTCCAGAAGTAGAGCGCTCTCTCGGCGACCTGGAAGTGAGGGCTGGCGACAGATTTGGCCAGCTGGTGGAAAAGAGGCTCCTGGACCTTGGCAAATTCGGCAGGGTCCATAACCTCGAATATGTCCTCGACCTCGTTGAGAAACATGACCTCCTTGGTGCTGTTGACCTTTGGCCAGTATCGTAGCAGACCCAAGACGACCTCCTCAGTAAGGGAAGCGTCTTTTTCGAGGAACTGGACGATGCAGTACGCCAGCTGAGGGTGGTACATGCTCAGACTCTTGACCTTGTGCAGCGGCAGCAGGACCCTGGTCAGGAAGAGCTTGTGCTCCTCCTTCAGAGGGAGCGCGAATCCGTTGATGATGGAGCCCAAGATCTCGAGCAGCTCCGCGATACCGTTGAACCTCTCAGTCTCGTATGTGAACTGGAAAAACACATTGTTGATGGACCTCCGGATGAAGGATCTCAGGTTGAGAAACTTGCCGTATATCCGATGCAGCGTGGTCTTGAGAAAGTCACGCTCCCGCGGGTCCTCCGAGTCGAACAGTTCAAGCAGCTGCAGGACGAAACCGTGGTCGATGTAGGCCTTTGCGATGTTCGTGTTGAAGTCCTGACTCTCGATGAAGCGAAGGAAGAACTCGTACACCACCTGGATATGCGGCCAAGCCGGCTCCAGCACGGGCTCATCCTCTTCTGGATCGAATGCCTCGCCTTGCGGGTTGATGGGCGGAGGGATCTGGCGGAATAAATTCTTGGCGAACATCTTTACCACCTCGGGATACATGCGCTCCGTGATGACCTGGCGGTGATTTGCGACGTAGTCGAGAAGCTCGTGGAGAGCCAGACGCTTGATCTCCTTGAACTTGATGTCACTGCTGGCGTCATTAAAGTCAAAGATGACATTGCACTGCTCGATCTTGTCCATGAAGAGCTTCTCCTTCTCGTGCGGCTTCTCCACCTCGTGGAAACCCGGGAGCTTGTGCATCTTGCGATCCTTGTCTTCTGAGATGTCAAACCGGGATGAATGCTGGCGTCTGGGGGTCCGAAGGCCTTCTGGCACATCCTTGGGAGTCTGCTGCAGACGATCGAACATGAGCGACTTCTGGCCGGCTTTGGGCGGGGCGAGATCGTGAGGCATCGTCTCGGCAGCTCCAGGTGGCGGAACATGCTGTTCAAGAAAAAGACGTTGTCACGTTAGCGGTGCGTGTTACCCTCTAAACTTATCCGCCTGAGCTACACCAGGACCTGGTTTTTTGGTGGGCTGGAAATTGCAAATGCTACAATGCGCAGGACTTTTCCGTACCGGTGCGCTGCTTGGGCTGATAATAACAGTAGGCGGCAACTGCCCGTGCCTAACGGGTGTGCTCCCGCCATTTGAAGCAGGCGACGAGCCACCCATAATCGCGAACCGGTCTCCTCCCTGGTTCTGCATCATCTGGCCGCCGTCGGCACCGTGTGGGCTGCCATTGTTGGGTGGCAGCGGCTTGTTTCGCGGGTCATTGAGAGTCGAGGTGGACGACGACGGGGTGACGACGGGGGACTGGTTTGAGGCGTCACGAGAGGAGCCAGACTGTGGCGAGGCCGCGCCGTCCTTGGAGGAGTCCTTATTCTTCTTCGAAGACTTGTTCGGGTCCTTGCCTCGCGAGAGCTGTACACATCAAGACAGGAAGCGTCAGCATTGGGCCTCTGGCAACACGACGATGGGTTGTTGAGAGGATGGTAGGTGAGCGCGAAATAGGGAGCGAGAGAGACAGCTGATCACGAGAGACTAGAGGTGATAGTAAGCTGCCACTAACAACTTTCTGGCTGAGGCGCCTCATCTTGATAAGCTGACGAGCAGCCCTGCTGCTCGCTGAGCAAGAGGCGACTTGATACCAAGAAGCCCGAAAGGGCGGTGCAAGAGCGGGGTCGCTTTTTTTCCAAGTCACGGCAGGCGCACAGAAGCCAGCTATGATCTTGAGGAGGAGCGGCCTAGACGCTCATGAGTGAGCTGGGGACTCGGCTCCGCTTGAGAAAAAGCAGAGCAATTGGGCGTTGGGTGGTGGCAGTGGCAGAGGTGTCGTTGGCAGGGTTGCGGGGTGAGAACCCTCGGCGCAGCTGGCGACCACCGTGGATGCAAAATGGGGCCGGGAAGGGGGGAGGATAAGGAGCGCGCTCCAATCCAAACAGGCCGGCAAGTCACCTCCAGCCCCACCGAGAGAGGAGGAAGCACAACGAAGCTAGCAGCTAGCCCGACGACCAATCCGGGTAGGGAAGGTGCTGCACGATGGCGAATAGACAGTTGGCGGAGCAGGCAGCTGGGAGGGAGGGCTGGGGCGAGGAGGTTGGAC
>PYSQ01000185.1:11543-60737 GCA_003049435.1 Nakataea oryzae | reverse complement strand
TGCAGGCGCCTTTTCCGTTCTGGGGTTGGAATGGAAGCCCCACGCGCAGCGGCCCGAGGCCTGGGGACGCTAAAGACACGCTAACACGTGACTGCAATTGACCTCGATGCCGGCAGCTCGCATCTCGTCCGAGCCCTCGAGTAAGACAGCCTGGCCGAAACCGCAGCCGGCGCGACCCCAAATGTGACGGTTTACCATGAACGGAAGCAGCCTCACCGAGCCGTCCTCGCTGGATGCCGGTAAGTTCCCAGCCCCTGGGCGAGACCTGGGCCCCAGGTGCGCACCATGCACCCGCTCGCTGCCTGCCGCTGGAGATGTGCGAGAGTGAGGAGCGAGGAGTGGGAGCGAGAGCGAGAGCGAGAGAGGCTGACCCGACCACCCGCAACGCCCTAGTCGACTACGACCCCGTCCGGCACCTCAACCTCCTCTTCGCAACCCCGGCATCGGTCGGCTCGCTGGACCCAGTCTGCCGCACGCTGCAGGCGCACAAGGATGGGCTCTCGGACACGATAGCCGAGCTGGAGACGGCCCAGGCCTACGGGCCGTCGGCGTCGCTGGAGCGGATGCAGAACGCCCAGGCGGAGCTGGCCGGCCTGTTCCAGCGCATCGAGAGCGTGCGCACGCGGGCGCTGCAGACGGAGCGCGACATCACCACCATGACGGCCGACATCAAACGCCTCGACGGCACCAAGCGCAACCTGACGCTGTCCATGACAGCCCTCAAGCGCCTGCAGATGCTCACGACCGCCTACGAGCAGCTGCGCGGGCTGGCCCGCACGCGCCAGTACCGCGAGTGCGCCGGCCTGCTGCAGGCGGTTCTGCAGCTCATGCGCCACTTCAACAGCTACCGCTCCATCGAGCAGATCGCCGCCCTGAGCCGCAACGTGTCGGAGCTGCAGCGCGAGCTGCTCGAGCAGGTCTGCGAGGACTTTGAGCTCGCCTTCGCCAAGGACGACATCGCCGCCCGCCGGCCCGTGCTCGTCGAGGCCTGCCTGGTCATGGACGCCCTGGGCGACACGGCCCGCGCCCGCCTCGTCACCTGGTACGTCAACACGGAGCTGCGCGAGTACCGCCACGTCTTCCGCGGCAACGACGAGGCCGGCTCGCTCGACAACACCGGCCGCCGCTACGCCTGGTTCCGCCGCGCCCTCAAGACGCACGAGGACGAGCACGCCGCCATCTTCCCGCCGCACTGGCGCGTAAACGAGATCCTGGCCGCCGCCTTCTGCGACGGCACCCGCGACGACCTGAAGGGCGTGCTCGAGCGCTCCATGCGCAGGCCCGACGCCACCGGCAAGGTCGACGTCAACCTGCTGCTCAGCTGCCTGCAGGAGACGCTCGACTTTGAGCAGTCGCTGGAGCGCCGCTTCGCCGGCTCCGACGGCGGCCCGCCCCGCGCCAGCATCGACACGCTGAGCTCGGCCGACGAGCGCGGCGCGGGCGCCCAGGCCTTCAACGGCTCCATCTCGGTCGCCTTCGAGCCGTACCTCAGCCTCTGGGTCGAGTCGCAGGATCGCCAGCTGGCCGCCATGATCCCCAGGTACAAGACGCAGCCGCTGCTGGCCGAGGACGACGAGTTCAGCCCCCAGGCCGTCATCCCGTCCGCCATCGAGCTGTTCCACTTTTACAAGACGACGCTGTCGCAGTGCGCCAAGCTGTCGACGGGCGACCGCCTGCTGGACCTCACGCGGACTTTTGCAAAGTACCTGGACGAGTACGCGCAGCAGGTCCTGCTCGGCATCCTGCAGAGGGGCGGCGGGGCCGGAGGGGGTGCGGGAGGAGGGGCAGGAGGAGCGGGACAGCAGCAGCAAGGGGCGGGCCCTCCGCCGCAGGACATTGTGCTGGTCCTCAACACAGCCGACTTCTGGCACACAAACACGAACCAGCTCGAGGAGAACATCCGGAAGCGGGTGGACGCGGAGCTGGCGGCCAAGGTGGACCTGACGTCGCAGTCGGACGCGTTCCTGGGCGTGGCCAGCGCGGCGGTGCTCGCGCTCGTGCACCGGGTCGAGGTGGCCTGCGACGGCGCGTGGCGCGAGATGAAGAACACCAACTGGAGCCGCATGGACGGCGTCGGCGACCAGAGCTCGTACGTGGCCGAGCTCCTCCGGTGCGTCAGCGCCGGCGCCGAGGCGATCCTGCCGCTCGTGGCCAAGCCGCAGTACGCGCGCGCCTTTTGTGACAACCTCGTCGAGCAGATGGCCGGCGCCTACGTCTCCAACATTGTGCTGTGCCGGCCGGTTTCGGAGGTTGGGGCTGAGCAGGTACGGTTTGCTGTGCACCTCTGTCTTTTTTTCCCCGTGTGTGTTTGTGGGCGACGCTGCTAACTATTCTTCTGCCTGCCCGCCACCATAGATGCTTCTTGACAAGTACGTCCTCACCAAGTCGTTTGAGAACCTCATGTCGTACCACACGCACTCCAACAGCAACGGGCCCTCGGGCCACACGCCCTCAGCGAGCTTCGTCAAGCGGGTCAACCAGAGCATGGCGCGCGTCGACCCGTTGCTCAAGACGCTGCAGGTGCGGGCGTCTCCGCCAGAGGGCCTCGTGCAGGCCTACCTGATCCACATTGGCGACCGGTCCGACGTCAACTTCCGCAAGATCCTCGACCTCAAGGGCCTGCGCTCAAAGGCGGATCAGTCCCACCTCATGGAGCTCTTTGCCATCCACCGCGAGGGCCCGGCCGCGGGGCGTCAGCTCGTCCCGCAGTCGCCGCTGCTGACCCCGCTCATGGCCTCGTCGACGGGCGGCATCGGGTCCGTGGGCGGCGTGGGCGGCGTCGCGGGCGGCGTGCCCGCCGGCGTGGGCGCGGGCTTCGACGTCGCCAGCAGCATTGGCGAGAAGCTCCTCAGCGCCGCCCGCGACGGCGCACAGGCCGGCGTCACGGGGCTGGGCGTCACCATGCCCATCAACGCGAGCAGTGTCGCCGCCGGCCTGGGAGGCGCCGGCGGCGCCGACAAGGCCACCATCAACGAGAACCTCAAGAACATTGGCATGTTCTTCCGCAGGGACATTGGCGGGCTCGGCGCTCGGTTCGGGAAGCGCGATGCCTCGGGTTCTGGGACCCCTGGTGGGGATTGATGTGGTTTTTTTTTTTCTCACGACATGAATAAATACTTGCAACATTTGTTTGATTTTGATGCTTTTTATCCTTATTTTGAATTATGAACACCTACAGACAGAGCGCGAAAGAGGCGGCCGCATATATGACAATGAGGCCAGGGAGCGGCATATGGGGGTTACATCTCGTGGTCGGGACCTTGGCGGCGTAGCGTCGCAACGTCGGCGCTTTGCGGGTAACGGCAAGCCATGCATGGCCCAAACTCTCGCGATCCCAGCCCTGATGGATCCACCGAGGCGCACACCACCACAACTCAAAGCGAATCAGCTCGCTTAGCTCAGTTGGTTAGAGCGTCGTACTAATAATGCGAAGGTCGCCAGTTCGACCCTGGTAGTGAGCATTATAAGGTCTTCAGCAATCCGGTTCAAGCTCCGGAACAAGACATTCTTTTTTTTCTGCCTTTTCGCCCTGAGCATGTGGCGTCTTGCTTTTTTCCTCCTAAAATTTGATCATTTCGCTTACTCGCCACAGCACCTCCTCCAGAGAATAAGAAATGCCAAGGCTGCATCTCACCCAGGTCTCTTTTTATGTTGCACCCTTTCTCTTGGAAATGTCCACCAAAACGAGCCCTTCTATTTTTGTCTACTTGTATATATCGTCTATGAACACCCGACGCCTCTAACCACTTTCTGCTCAACATAAACTGGCTATCAGACGCCTATATAAAAAGCCCGGGCATCAGGAAACGCAAAGTCTCATCGCGGGAAAGGAGGGAAAAAGAAAAAGAGAGACTGAGAGAGTGAGCGAGATAGAAAAAGGCTCAAATGCTGGGCTTGGCCTCGGCGGCCTCGGCATCCTCCAGCTCGGAGAGGAACTTTTCGGCCTCCATGGCGGCCATGCAGCCGGAGCCGGCGCTCGTGATGGCCTGCCTGTACCTCTTGTCCTGGACGTCGCCGGCGGCGAAGACGCCCTCGACGCTGGTGAGCGGGGTGCCGGGGACGGTCTTGATGTAGCCGTCCTCGTCCACGTCGAGCTGGCCCTTGACGAGCTGGGTGGCCGGGTCGTGGCCGATGGCGTAGAAGAGGCCGTTGGCCTCGAGGGTCTCCTCCTTGCCGCTGACGACGTCGCGGACGACGAGGTGGGTCATGGTGCCCTTGTCGCCGCCCTTGACCTCGACGCCCGTGGTGTTGAAGCGCACCGTCACCTTTGGGTGGGCCAGCAGGCGCTTGGCCATGATGCTCGAGGCGCGCAGCTTGTCGCGACGCACCAGGACCGTCACGTGGCTGCCGTACTTTGTCAGGAACATGGCCTCCTCGGCGGCCGAGTCGCCGCCGCCGATGACGACGAGCGGGCGGTCGCGGAAGATGGGCACGGCGCCGTCGCAGACGGCGCAGGCCGAGATGCCGTTCTGCCAGTACGTCTCCTCGCCGGGCAGGCCCAGGCGGCGGGCCGAAGCGCCCGTGGCGATGACGACGGCGTCGGCCGTGTGCACCTCGTCGGGCGACCACTCGGTCGAGAACTTGAAGGGCCGCGCCGACAGGTCCAGCTTGGCCACCGTCTCGGAGATGATCTCCGTCTCGAAGCGGGCCGACTGCGCGCGCATCGCGTCCATGAGGCCCGAGCCCGAGATGCCGTCGGGGAAGCCGGGGAAGTTCTCGACGTCGGTCGTGGTGGTCAGCTGGCCGCCGGCCGCGGTGCCGTTGGCCATGAAACCCTCATACATGACGGCTGATTTTTTTTTTTGTTTTGTTTGCCGTTTGTCAGCATCATCGCCTGCGTGGCTCGGGGCTCCGGGCTCGGGGCTCGGGGAGGGGGAGGAAGCTGGCGGCATCGCAGACTCACGCTTCAGGTTGGCTCGCGCCAGGTAGATGGCGGCCGTGTGGGCGGCGGGCCCAGAGCCGATGACTGTGGAGGCGGGGAGGGGGCGGGGGCGGTTAGCTCCATGGCGACAGCACAACACGCGGGCATCTCCATCTCCATATGGCAGCAGGCGGGGGAGGGCGGCATGACGACGTACTGACTACTTTGGTGTGCATGGTTCGTTTCGCGGCGGCTCCAAGGGCGGACTGGATCTCGCTCGGACGGGCGGGTTGGTGCTTGTTGAGTCCGGCGGCGGCGAGGGCGGCGGAGAAACCGGGGCCGCTGGAGCGAAGGGTGCGTCTAAAGGCCGAGGAGAACAGCTTGACGGTTGTCTGGCGGGCTTATGGCGTTTTTTTTTTGCCTCTGTGGTTGTTCGAGCGGGTTCTGCTGGTTTCTCGTCAACAATCCAAGAATCCAAGGTCGGAGGCGGCGGCTCTCATAAGCGTGCGCCCTTTGTCAGCGTGGGGTCGATGCGGCCTCGGCGACACACGACCAACATGAAATTCGCCGATCCCTGCGTCTGCCCTCGCCGCATCCGACTCAGCCAGTCCTGTTGGACCCCGCTGTTTCTGGAGACCAAACAGAAGGGAGCGTCTTCACCCCCGCCCGCGCAGGTACAAGCGAGGCTGTCATTCTCAACCTTAACCCCCCCCCCCTGCCTGCACAAAAGCCGCCTGCTCTCCGGGCCATGTTCCACGCCGGCCCATGGCTGTTTCCGCAAAACCCATTTCGATTCCCGATTTCATATAATGCATGCTACCCGCTTTGATCCAGGCCAAGACTCCCATCTGCTGTGCAGAAACCCATGCTGACTTGTTGCGTGTACGCGTACAAATAACCAAACGCCCGACTCCGGCCCATCCGACATTTGCCCGGCCCGACTGTTCATTTCTTTTTTTCCCTTTTGCCACACCCCCCACCGCCCGAGTCTAGATAGTCACTGCTAGTTCTGCGTCTTGACAACGTTCGTGCTGCCAGGCTCGGCAGTGAACGACAGCCAGTTCCCATCGGGCAGCAGGGCGTAGGTGCGCCACGTGATGCGTGCGGTTGGGATCTTGGCGAGGATGACGCTCTTGATTCTCCGCCCGGCCGCCGAGGCTTCGGTGTGCACCGAGTCCACAATGACCATCGGCACGTTGCCCTTGTTCTTGGCCTCCTGCGCGGCCGGGCCGGCCTCGCTCGCCTCGCCCGACCCGTCGTCGCTGCCCGACAGGTGGGCCGCCGTGCGGCCGTTGGGCCCGAAGAAGAAGACGGACGTGCAGCCGTTGACGCCGTCCACCATCAGCCTCTCATTCTTGCCCACCGATTCTTTCTTGCCTATGCTGACCTCGCCCGGGAGGCTGATCCAGGAGTCATCCGAGTACGTATCGGAATCAGTCCGGCGTCCAAGCCCCCTGCGCCGGAGCTTGACAGCCCTGGGCTTGCGCTTGTAGCGGCGGCACAGGCAGCCCCCCTTTGTCTTTGGGTTCTTCGCCGCGGCGGCACATGTCTTGGCCTTGGGCGCTGTCGGCGGCTTCGCGGGCGAGGAACCTGGCCTGGCCGGGGCGGCAGCAGGCTTGGCCGGCTTGTTGAAAATCCCACGCTTCTCGGGCTGGTCAGAGGGAAGCCTCGGCGATCCCAGGGTGCTACCACTCTTGACAGACGCATAGCCATCACCTGCGGTCACGGAACTATATGATCAAGACCATGTGTTAGTCCAAGCCTGGGCGAGAGTATTGAGGGGGCTTTCAAGGAGCGGAACCTACCGTTTATCAAAGCTGTCATGTGTCTTAAAAGCCACCGAGGTTGCAAGGCCGGCGATGCTGAAGACTGCAGTGAACAGCTTGGAGAAGCGCATCTTGAAGTGTGGTCGGATGCGTCTTTTTATGATGGTATGCAAAAGAGCAAGAGGCAGTAGGCAAGGAACTGTGTTGCTGTAGCGGGTTTGTTTTATCGCTTGTGTTTGGATGGTGATGATGAATGTAGAGGTGGTTGAACGACCAAGCAGAGCAGCTCGGGCGTCTTCTTATGCATGCTTCCGGACGCAGCCATCTTCTCGACTTGCTATCTTTGAGGCAAGACATGGTTCGATATCTGCCAAGGGACATCGCCATATCCCTATCCACTGGCCTTACTATCACTGGTGATGCTGTCAGCCTCGGCGGCAAGGCAAAAAGACAGGCCCGAACGCCGACTCTCGATGAAGTTACTAAAAAGAAAGTAAAAATAGAATCGAAAGCACTGCACCAGTGGTAGGTGGATGGCCTCCTCGAGGCCATACACAGGCCCATGCCTGCGGAGCACGTTGCCCACAAAGAAACGGCACTCACAAGGTGTTTTTACTACCACAGCCACCGACCTCAATACTAAAAAGAGGCTGTCTTGAGCCGTGATTCCCGGGGCGCGACTCCTGCCGATTCGACCCGCAACTGATCAAGGCTTGGAAGTCGAGACCCACCGGGCGCGGCCAGGGCCCCACGGGCGTATAGGCAAAATACATAATCGCGGTGATCTTGGGCATCCACGCGCACCTACGCGGGCGCGAGCCGCAAAATAAATATAAAAATTACGGTGCCGTGGACTATAACGAGGGCCGGAAACCGGCCCTCATATATTAGAGATTAGAGAATAGAACGAAAGTTGAACAACGTTGTGCACTATCAGCAATTGTTTTCTTTTACTCTTACTGTGGAGTCTCCGCGCCCATAGAAGTGGCAACTGCTACAATCAGGCTGTGTAAAAGTAAAATAAAATGAAGAGTGCTTCAATCTACAGTCGTCCTCCTGTTGTAGATCTTATCTTGCTTGGGGGGCGAGAGGATTGATTTTGCGGAGGAAAACAATCCTGAGCCTAATCTAGCCGCTCATCCCTGCTTGGCTTAAGCCACGATCTTCGGTCGCCGAGGCTGAAATCTGGGGTGCGGCCACACTTGACCTAGCACCGCCCCTCCCAAGCGCGAGCCGAGCCTCTGTTTCCCCAAATGTGAGGCCCATCCTTGGCCGCGCGGCTTCCGGCCCTATCGACATAGCCTCCTTCTCCTTGGTGGCCTTGAAGACTCCCGCGTGCAAAACACTTGTGTGTGCAAACACTTGTGTGTACGTCGGTCATTTTGGGCGGCCAGATACAAAATGGCCAGCAGAAGGCGGCGACCTCGTCAGCGCCAACCACGACGCTCTCTCCCTTAAAATTGCCCAGCGTTGAGCTTCGGGCTATTCGACCGCTTAGAAACGAAAACACAACAATGTCTGGCGTTGCGTCTGATTCTCTGCTGCTGCAGGCGCATTTCATCGCCGATGCGCTGCGTACCTGCGACCAGGAGCATGCAGGATGCGGACACCGAAATAAGGTCAGTCGAATCTCGCGATTGTTCTTTTGCTATCCTTCATTTCCTGTGGTAGCACACCTGCAAAAAGAGGCTTGCTGATCAGTCGTTGCGCCAGCCTGTTGCCGAGGTCTTCCACGTCGACCATCTGATGCCCAAGCTGCCCTTCAGGTTGCTGGACGTCGAGCTGGGCTGCGTGAAAGACGCCAGCCTTGATGCCAGATACGTCGCCCTCAGCTACGTCTCTCCTGGGCCGGACATGACCTTCCGCCTCAGCAAGGAGCAGCTCGAGCGCGCAAGCGCCGACGGATTTCTCACCAGTATCCGTCCCAGCCTGCCTCGAACCATCTCGGAGGCGGTCGACTTTGTGAGAGCCCTGGGCGAGAGATATCTCTGGGTGGACGCTCTGTCGATTGCCCACGATGACAAGCACGAGATGTCGCGGTGTGCTAGGTTGATGAGTTCTGTATACCGCCGGTCACATGTCACCGTGGTCGCAGCATCGGGCCCTGACGCAAACTTTGGCCTTGTTGGCTCGGGAAACGATGTGGCCCACAGCCAGCAGCCGGGTCAGGTACACGACCTCAACTGGTATCTCTCACAGTCAACGTACGGTCAGAGAGGCTGGACCTTAGGGGAGATTGTGCTTTCCCGGAGGACTGCCATCTTTGTCGCCGGTCGGCTTTTCTTCTCCTGCCCAACATCGCAGCGAAGCCATCACGCACCTTCTGAAGCGCTGCAGCCCTTCCGTCTCGTGTCACAGGATGGCAGAGTGCTTGACATGCCTCCACCGCTCTCCGGACTGCTCCCGTCGCTATCCGCATACCTCGATCTCTCGGAAGAATACTCCCGACGCAAGATCAGCAACCACGGAGACGCCCTGCGAGCCTTTGGCGGCATCTCACACATCTTGAATGCTGGCATGACGGGAGATGTCATTCATGGCCTCTCAGATTACCTCATGGATGCCATGCTACTGTTCACGTCGTGCAGTGGCAACCTCCAGCGCCGTTCAGGTTTCGCCAGTTACATGTGGGCCGGATGGGAAGGTGAAATCAGATGGCCACGCGAGACTTTTGTTGAATGGGCTCCTGCCGGACACAACAATGAAGCCCGCCGGATCGCGAGGTGGTTGCAGCACAGTACTTTTCTGGACTGGACGACGCCAAAGGTGAGGGGCAGGCGGTCGCGCGGTGGAGAGGGCGCGGTAGACGACATTGTTGAACCGCTGGCTGGATACATCACTAAGCATCCAGATGTTTTCCCCATCCAGATTGCCGAGGGGTGCAGAGGGGTTGGTGCTGCTGTGCTCGAATCTGTCAGCGACCGGCCACGGCGGAGGGCGGGAATGTGGTTGCGACTGGACGATCCACTCGCTGCCATTGACCAAGACGAAAACGGGAACAAAAAGATAGCCACCCCTGCTGACGCCGAGCGCCCTTGCAAGCCCAAGTTTTCGCTTACAGAGTTCAACGCAGTCAACAGCATCGGGGAGTTCAACAGCCTTGCCGCCCTGATATACGATCCCGTAGCGGGCCCTGATTGTAACGTTGCACTGCATAGCTGGGTGGCTATGAGAAACTGTGAGTCCCCAAGCCCTATCGACTGCCGCGGCTGATCATGAAGTCGGGGAGATTACTGATCATGCTCTCTACTGGAAATCAGGCAACCTGAAGAAGCAAAAGGAGAAATGCGAGCGAGCGAAACAAGAAACTCAGGAACTACCGGCCGCGGAGAGAGGCGATGGCAAGGCGCCATACCCGGTGCTCCAGGCTCAGACAATATGCCTGAAGCTACGCCTGGGACAGCCCCTCCCGAACAGCGGCGGTGAGCTGCACGATGGAAAGCAAACGGCCCCTGTCTACCCGCTGTACGGTGATTCGGGCAGGCTCGTCGGCTCGATGCACTCGGATAACAGCGCAGCTGCGGCTCCTGCAGATGGCGCTGCGGTGGATCTGGTCATCATGGCACTTTCCCAAAAGGCCATGCGCGACTCTGCTCTCTTGCAGGACAGCCGGACGGCGAACGAGAGCAATCTCATCTGGGTGTTGCATGTAGATTGGCACGATGGCCGTGCGCAGAGACGCGGTATCGGGCAGCTTGTCGCATCGGCACTGGTTGATGCAGTCCAGGGGAATCCGGTGGTGCGGTGGGTGACTCTTTGTTGAGAAATGGCAGGACGAACCGCGCCTGTCAGGAAGGTCGTTGCGGGCGCTAGTTCCTTGGATTGCCTCGATGAAACTTGCTTAGAATGGCCGGGATAAGGCAGCAAGCCCATGCAGCCACTGTCCATTACCGGGGTTGCTCCCGCGCCAGAAAACAATCTTTGGCGAATGTTTGTGGGTTTTATGGTTAAATATCCGTTGAGTACTTTGCTGTGGACCGAAGGGACCGTCGGTTGGTAGTGTTTGCAGGATCAGCTGCAGTGACATGAAGCGTTGTGCTCTCCGAAACAATCGAAACAATCGCAACGGCCGCCTATGGGGAAACCAAACTTGTGCCGGATCTACCCGCAGCCGCGGACCCTTGAAGCGCTAGCGGTGCCAGCCTAGCGCCGCCTGGAGCTTTCTGCGAGTTTCCTGACACAGTGTAAAGGATGAGGGTAGGCAGAAAAATGGAAAGCAACGAGACAGCGAAAAAGAAAACAAAGAAGAAGAAAAGACCGAACATTGAGGACCAGACCAGTCCACGTGCCCAGCTGGCTGGCAGAGAGGCCTCGAGGCCTGCCAAGAAAGGGTAAAACAGATGGCAGGAGGTTGCGATGGGAGCTTGTTGCCCGCGAGGGCGCCGCAGCGACTCGAGGACCAGGAACTGATGTCGCCATGGGGGCCTGAGCGACGTCAGGGTCGAGGCCAAGCACAGACAAGCTTCTCTTGGAACCTTGGGCCTGGCGAGTCAGCATGGCGTGGTGGCCCCTGCCAGCCCAACAGAAGCCATGGGTCTGCGTGGTTACCTCGAGAGAAGCTTAATCTCGTCCCCTTCGATATATTTCCAAAGTCTAATGAGCGAGCTTGTTTCCGTTTCTCTTTTTCTTTCGCGGGCACCCCACGCCCGCCTCCGTATGCCTGCTCCTCCTCCCCCTCCCCCGGAGATCCCGCCGGGTTTTGACTTACACCGCCTGGCACCGCTATGCCGTGGCTGTGCCGTGTCACGGTGGGTTCTGTGCTGCAGGGGCACGCGAAGACGCGTCACTCAGCAATCGGCGCGAGATGACTGGACAGACGCAGCAGCGCGCCCCCATGGCCCGGCACTACGGTAAGCTGCGAGCGAGGCTGTTGGGCAGGCGTTGTGGGGGCAGCCGCCCCGGCGACGAGGGGGGAAAGGGCCCACTGCCTTCACTGGTGTGGGGGTGCCGTACTTCTGTCTGGCGCTTGCAGCCCGGCGCCACTCTTTGCAATCGTGTTTTTGTATTTTGCCGGATGGGTCGCTCGGTTCTTTTTTCCCTTCTCCCCTGGGATTGTCATGGGATTTTCTCTTTCCGTCCTTCTGGACCCGACCCTCCCCCCATAAAACAGAGCAAGTCAGCCGTGCATGCATGCCCTCGACGACAGGGATCCCCATCACCGTCTCATCCACTGCCCTCTCTCGCGCCCGCCAGGCGTCCGTCCCATATAAGAGCCCGTCGCCTTCCTGAAAAGGGATGGCAGCTCGATGCAGGCACGGCTCCAGTTGCTGCCAAGACTTAAAGGTCGAGTCAGCCGACTCTTCTCTCGCTCTTGGCCGCCGACATCACTGCCACAGTCATGTCGCGTCCATGGCCCCTCTGTGTAGACAGCGGGTGATTGCCGTTTCTTGGCGCCGGTGAGGGAGCCGGGGAACGATGGTGCTTTTTCCCGGTTTTTTTTTGCCATAAATGAGGCCGTTTGGCCGTTCCATGAGATGTGCTTGTTGTTTCAACACGCCACCTCTCTCAGGGCTCCCCTTCCTCTCACTCTCGTCTCGTCCCCCGGACTTCCCTTGTCAGCAGCTTTTGTGACGCCCAGTATACTTGCGACAGTATCAGTCTTGGTCTCCTCCGCAAACTGCCATGGCATCCGTCAAGAACACCTCGATCTCCCTGGCCTTGGTCAGCGTCCTGGCCCTCACCACGCCCGCCACGGCCGCCAGCAGCAAATTCTGCGAAGGCGGCAGCTGGACCGTCCTGGGTGCCAGCCAGGGCCCCCGCGACAAGAGGTTTCAGGGCGACATCGACTACCAGTCGGCCGAGCCCTTCAAGGTGCAGGGCAAATTCGTCGAGTTCAAGGTCGACCCGGCCACCTTTGCCGTCTACGACTGGGCCTTTGTCGGCAAGGGCGACAACGACGGCGACATGACGGGCGGGATCTACACGCCCGTCTGGGCCAGCCGCGTCCCCGACCACCGGGGCCTGAACCTGACGTCGGCCATCTCGGTCCGGATCGACGACGAGGTCCTCAAGGTCTCGCGCACGGGGCCCGGCCTGTCCATGTCCATCAGCGCCAAGGACTGCGCCCAGGGCGGCATCTTTCAGACGGAGCCCGGGCGGGCCGACAACACGTCGACGCGCTTCGTCCACACGCTCGACCCGGCCGCCTTCCACTACGACAACCCAAACTTCCGCGCCAACCTGGGCAAGTTCATGGGCAGCGGGTGCACGTCCGAGGCGATGGGCCCAGCGGGCGGCGCCTGCGTGCGCGTGACGCCCCGCGTCAACATTGCGCACCAGGACCGCCCCAAGCTGGTGCTGCGCGACAGCGCCCAGGTCGCCAAGCGCGTGCCCCAGCCCGAGTGCAGCCCGGACTTCTCCAACCCGCTGGGCCTGTCCGAGACCAAGGACTACTGCGGCGGCGTCGCCGTCTGGGACGTGGCCAGCGGCGGCCGCATGGGTGCCGTGACGGGCGGCGACGCGACCGAGGTGGGCAACTCGCCCACCAACTGCGTCGGCGACTGCGAGGCCGACAACCAGGTCAAGGGGAAGCTGGTGGTCCTGGGCTTCCCCGCCACCGTGCCGGAGGACGTCAAGCTGACGCCGCGCACGAGCGAGTCGGGCCTCGACAAGCCGCTGTCTACTTTTTAAAACAAGCCCACCACATATTTTATGTCCTGTTGAGCGGCAGCGAGATGGATAGATGGAATATGTGTATGATTGATAGTTTCTAGAGCAACAATATGATATAGATGTCCACGCAAACAAGGAATAAAGAAGAGACAAAACATGCCACTTTTTCAGTAGCCGGGAACTACGCCGATAGCATGTGCCTAAGGGGTAGGTAAGAAAGTACCCATGTATCAGGTTCATCACCAACCAGTTCCCTGTGGTCCTAGCTACCCATGAAATCCCTCTCAGCCCTCGTGCGGCCCGCGCCAGGGCACGTCCCAGCCCGCCTTCCCGGAGCGGCCTGCGGTTCTGCAGGGCGGCGGCGCGAGAGGGCAGCGGCCACGCGGACTTCAAAAGGCTCAGGGAGCCCAAGGTGGCAAGCGGGAGAAGCAGCGCCCAGACCCAGGGCGGTGTTCCCTGTGATCTGTCGGCAAAGGTTCAACCTTTATCAAGACAGCAGAACAATGCATGTAGTTTATCACTCATTTACTTTCAAAGCGGTCTATCCCGACAGCTTGATAGCAAAAGGCTAGTCGCCGGTTTACCTTATCAACAGCCTCGGAGCTGCAACATGCGTGATATCGAAAATCAAAACGCCACTCCCACCGCTATCCAAGAACAAACAGTACAAGGCCAACGCCTGCCGAGTCTATGTCCCCGAAAAAAAAACACCCACCTGATGGTAAAAGATGCAAGGGAAGTGATGATACATAGCAATTCTGCGGTAAGAAATACGAGGAAAAGGAAACATGCTTGCCGCTGGCGGTCAGATCATTGCTCCCCCAGAACTGAACCCCCCATCCAACTGAGATGGAAAAGGGGGGCGGGAAACCTTGTGCGCCTCGGACGTGTAAAGACGACGCATGAAGCGACCAAGGATACAGATATTCGCTGCGACCCTAGTCTTGAAAACAAAAAACGATCAACACCAAATGGAGTGGTTGACATGGAGAAAAACACAAGTCAATAATCAGCGCCAACCCAGTCCAAAGCGCCGACAAAAACCCCAAATGCAGCCGTCGCAACATCGGCAGTGAGTCCGAGGAAGCTCCCCAGCGCCGCCATGGTGGCCCACACTGCCAACGGCGCGGCCTTGCTCGCGCGAGCGCGCAGGGCGGGAACAGATAGTCAATTCATTGACACAAAGCCGCCGCCGCCACCGCCGAGCAGCAGCCGCCGGTTCTTTTTGATGACTTGGCTGAGCGACTTCTCAAGCTTCTCCGTCTCGCGCCGCGCCAGCTGCAGTGCCTTCTCGGCGTCCTCGATGCTCATGAGCGGCACGTTTCCGAACGCCCGGTTGCTGGTCGCCGCCGCCGTGGCCGACGCGATCGGGGACGAGGCCAGCGATGGCGCCGCAGGAACCGCCATCGATGACGAGCCGCCGGCCTGCGTCGGGACAGTTGCGCCGTGATGCGCTTGGCCGTGTCCCTGCTGATGGTGGCCCGCGCTGGCGTCGGCGAGCGACGAGAGCAGCGCCTCGTCGGGCCCGGCGCCTGACCACCCGTCCATGTGGTCCATGGGCCCACCCGACGACGAGTTGTAGATCCACGGCGCGATGGACGAGAGGCTAGCGCTCGCCGAGGCGTTGATGCCGCCGTCGGGCCCAATGGCTGCACCCGCCGCCACGGCGCCGGCAGCCGTGTTGGAACCGGGCTTCCACTGCGCCGGCAGCCCGAGGTTGGATGCGCCCAGGTTCAGCTTGGGCAGCACGTACTGGTTGATGTAGTAGATGGCCTCTTCGCGCTGAATCTTACCCACCGGGTCCGTCGCGTACGACCCGCGCGGGGGCGGGAAGAAAGAAGGCGGGCCGTTGGGCACGGCGCGGCCCTTGATGAGACTGAAGCCGCCCGCGGCCTCGTGCCGCGGGTGCGTGTAGAAGGCCGGTGTCCCCACCGTCTCCGCGAGCGCCTCCTGCAACTCCAGGAACCGGTCCTCCTCCTCCTCGGTCAGGTTCCGCACACAGTCGCCATTGGGGGTTAGCAGGATCCGCACGCCGTCCATAACCTTGCGCACCACCTGGCCCCCGAGCAGCGCCGCGTGGTCATCATCATTGACGATCGACTTTGTGGACCCCGCCGCGTCTTTTGAGGTGGACGCTGCCGCCGCNCCGCCGCCGCCGCTACTGCTGCTGCCACGTCGCTCCGGTCCGTCTTGTGACCAGAACCAACGACAAGCTCCAGGAATTTGATCTTGGACGCGTCCTGTACGAGACCCTTCTCTTCGAGATCGTGCAAGGTCGATGATGGCGTTGGCGTTAGCTTCTCGGATGCCATCTTAGTTTCGCCCTGGAGTGGCGACTCTTTGTCTGGCGTCTCTACTGCCGCAGTGGCGGGCGATGCTGGTACCTCCTTCACTTCATCCTTATCATTTTCCTTGTCTTTGCCTTTGCCCTTTACGGACTCTGCAGATTTAGTCTGCTTGCTTGACTTTTCCTTGGCGGCAGGCTGTTTTTGCTGGTGCTGCCCTGCTAAATCAGCGCCCTTGATAGGCTCCTCCTTGGGAGGATCATCTTTAGTGGCAGCTTCCTCCCTTGCTGGCGCCGGCGAGGCGGGTGTGGCCGAGCGGCTCTCGACAGGGGTAGGCGAGCTGCTGGCTGCCTTTTCCTTCTTCTGCTTCTTCTTGCGGCCAATGATGGGCGCGATGACGGGCTCATCGGCCTCGGGCACAGGTGTAGGCTGGGCGCTGGACGAGATGAGCGCGGCCGACTCCAGCTTGGTGGCCTGCTTGCGTTGTTTGCGCTGCTGACTCTTTGTAGTGGAGCGTACCGCTGCTGACCCAATCCTGGACGATGGGGGAGGCGAGTTGGGGCGCGATGTGGTGATGCTGCCCGACACGATGGAGGCGCTGTCTGAGATGAACTCACTGTGCGGCGTGCCTGGACGGTGCGATGAGAGAACCGAAGATCGGCCAGAGGTTGCCGACGCCGCTGCAAGGGCGGCAGCCGCCGTCATGGGAGGGGGCGGCGCCTCGCCCTTGGGGGTCGACACCACGCGTAGCGTCTTAGGTGCCGTGCGGACAACGGGTGATGGCGAGGGGAAGGCCGCAGAGGTCGGCGTCGGCAACGCGGGGAACGCGTCGGCTGGTGCGGCAGTTTTCTCAGGGACCGGAGTAGGGGCCGAGTCGCCGAGGCGGGGCTGAGCCGCAGCCCGGGTTGCGGCCCCCACGTTCAAGATGCCAGGAGTCTGCTTCTTGCTCGGAGTGACTGCTGTGCTTGGGGTCGAACTGGGTTGCGTGTCAGCCGGAGCGGCACCCTTTTTGCCTGCCGACTTCCCGGCGGCCGTCTTGGGGATGACGGGCACAGCCGGGACGGCAGCCTGCGAGACAGCCACAGGCTTGACGGCGTCAAGCGCAGGAAAGTCCTCCTCCTGCAGCACAGCCTTTGACGACTTGGCCGACTTGGAAGACTGCGCCGCGATGTCCTTGGTGAGGCCGCTCTCGACAGCCAGCGCCTTGATGTTCTTCTTAGCTTCGGCGCCTGACTTCTTCGACGGCGTAACCGCTGCCGAAGCCGGCTGCCGAGTCGGAGTGGGTGTCAGGGAGGACGGGACGGCAGGCTTGGTGGGCGTCTGCACAGGCTGTGTCTGCACAGGCTGTGTCTGCACAGGCTGTGTCGGCACAGCGACCGGATCGAAACCTGGGGGAATAGACGGTGTTCCAGAGCGGCCGACAGCGCCAAGGTTCCCCGGCGGGGGAGCTACCGTTTCGTTGGGGTCGTCAGAGATGAGGGCCTCGATGTTAGTTGTAACCGCCTCGTCAAGCGCCGAGAGATCTTCGTCTGCTACAAGAGAGCGTTAGCCTTACGGGTCCCCATCGCTTTGGTGACTTTCTTCTTTTCAAAATTCAGTGTCCGACCAGTGAGGAGCCTCAGCGGTACTCGGGGCAGTCGGGGGAACAGCCGGGGGTCGCACCACAGCAGAGCACAACCAGCGAGAGGCAGAGAAGGTATATACATCTAGGAGGGGTTGTGTGACAAGACACGAGCGGAGAAAGGAGATGGAGGGCACAGGCAGGGAGGGCCACGACTACACCACCACCGTCTTCCCAAGGGCATCAAACAGGGCAGCTTCGCGAGCCATTTCTTTGTCGGCCGTTCTTGAAGAAGAACTATAGTTATATTTCTCTCTTGTCGAACAGAACCATCGGCCGCCGGCCAGTCGCCTCGCCCTTGAGATGAACGCTGGGCGCGGCGTGTTAACATACATGTGATACCCTCGAGGAAGACGATGATGGCTTGCCTGCGTGACCGTTTATGATCCGAAACCGTGCTGCCAAGAAATGAGATGTTGCGACGGCCGTGCTCTTTTTCTCTTCTCGTGTCCTTATGCTCTCCCATGTAGGAAATCCCGGTGCCAGGATGACAAGAGGGATTTGTCGCAGGAGTCGTGGTTCTGCAACGCTACCCTTGATGCTCCTCTCGTGCCCCAGCAACGCCCAAGACGCCTTGCAGACCAAGCCCCCTCGCCCGGGGGTCAGGATATTGTGATGCTCGCTCAAAATGAAAACAAAGCAGGAGAAAAAAAAAGGGAGATAAATGCAAAGAGCCTCTGTGTGTAGTCTAGTCTCGTGCTCGTATCCGTGATGCCTTGGGGAAACGTGAAAGAAAGAAAATGGGAAGTGTTGAATAAATAAACGGGTTAGGAATAAAAAAAACCATCCTGTGAATAAGGAGGTCCCCTTTTCCCGGAATCCAGGGGGCAAGGAAGCGCAGAAGGGAATAAAAACCGAACATGGGCAACAGGAAAATCGTACATGACTGCCCGTCAAAACAAGAAACAGTGTGCTGGGTATTGCGATGCTGTAGATGCTCGCCTCCCCCGACTACCACCCCCGGTTGAACCCCTGGTTGAACATCATGGGGTTGTACCCACCTTGCGACTGCCCCCCGAACATTCCCTGTCCGACATTGGCATTGGTCTGGTGCTGCATTCGCGCCTGCAGGATACTCGGGTCCGCAAGATCTACTAAGCCACCTCCCCCAGAGGAGGAAGTGTTAGCATGTCTGTGCTTCTTCCCCTTCTTCTTCTGCTTTGATCCAAAGTCTTGGAAGGCTCCGGGCTGGTTCCCGTAAAGCGATGCCAAGAGGCCAGGAGCAGGAGCCGGGGTAGACGACGCAGAGGAGGGAGGAAACTGGTTAGAAAATGAATGAAACATGTACTCACGCTTTCCTGCGTCGTGGGCCGGGGCACCTTGGCCTCCGCGCCCGCGCATCAGCGTTTGCAACAGATCGTTGGAGTCCTTGGAGGACCCCCCACCAAACGCAGAGGCACCAAACCCGTGCCCCTGTCCAAACAGGTTCGGTGGCGTCCCCGTCGACTTCAGCCCAGGCGGCGGCCCAGAGATTGAAGTCGCATAGTACTGGTTGGCCTGCTGGGAGTGGAACGAGGATGACGCAGGCATCATGGACGACTGCTGCGCCATGATCCTCGGGTTTGCAGCAAGCTTCACCGACGTAGAGCCGCTCGTGTCATTGTTCTCGTTGGCGAAGCTGTACCTCGAGCCCTGGCGGTTGTGCGCCTGGCCCTGGCCCTGGAACAGTGAAGACTGGGCGGTGGCGATGCCAGGCGGGAGATGGTCGACAAATGCAGCCTGGGGGCGGGAGAAGAGCTGCTGCTGCTGTTGTGGCGTCATGGTCCGAGCGCCCACGGCTCCTACATTCGAGGATGAGCCAATGTAGTTGGATCCCACAGCAGGGCCAAAAATCCCCTCGGCGGTGCCCGTCCTCTGGATCGGTGGTTGGGTACCAGGACGGCGTTGGTCAAATGTGTGGCCGTCGTGGCTGACCTCGCGGTCCTCAGGCTCACCGCCAAGAGCAAGGCTGCCGCCCTGCTCCGGCTCGCCCTCTGAAGGTTCTTGTGCCTCGGGCGACTCGTCCGACTCGGCACCCAGCCGCGTCTCGCTCTCCTCTTCCCTCATCGCCCGTCTCCTCTCGCCGCCCCGGCTGTCGAAGAGAGGTGGATACTGCTCGAGCTTCTGCTGATCCATCGGCGTAAAGGGAAACGGGCAGTTTTTGATTGACTTGACCAACCGACGCAAAATATCATCGTGGAGGCCCTTGGTCTTGGGTGGCTCGACTGGAACAGCCGGCGCCAATGCAGGTGTCGGTGCAGCCGGGGCGGGTGACTCGGTTGCCTCCTCCTCGTCACTCGGAGTCTCCTCAATGACCTCTTCTTGCGGGGCCTCGGCGGTAACAGGCAAAGACATGGAGACAGCCGGGCTTGATGCGGCACCACTGGTAGCATGGCTACCCCTTCTGCTCCGAACCTGCGGGTTCCGAGCCCAGTTTGCAGACGAAGGCAAGGCAGACGAGTCGCCATTGTCAGACCCCTCCTTGCTAATACTCCTGGCCATCGGCTGGGCCGTCGGTGGGGGCTGTGCCAGGTTGGCCTGGGCTGGAGTCGGCTGCTGCTGTTGTCGCGAGGCTACACGAGACGATGAGCCACCCGCGTTCGACAGAGGGCGTTGGGTGTGGATGCTGTTCATCGACGACAGATCCTGTCGGGTGTAGCTATCCTCCTCGTCGCCAAGCTCATGGAGGAACATGCACTGTCGGTTCGAACATTGCTCGTGTCTCAGCCAGGCAGAGCAGTACTTGGTCGTGCCAAGCTGGGCCTTCAGGACGCGGTCGCCGTTCTGGGAGCCGTTGACGGCCTGGATGCAGCGTTGTGCATCTTCCTTCTTCTCGAAGGTGACGTAGATGCCAAGCGACTGGTTCTGGCCATCCGAGCTTCGTCGATTGCTAATCGATATCTTCTGGATGTTGCCGTACTGGCCGAAAAACTCGGGTTTGCGCAACGTCTTGAGGAGCTCGTCCTCTCGGACCGTGGGGGTAAGGCCTGTTACGTAAACTAGGTTCTTTTGCACCACGCGAACGCCAACGAGGTTCTTGCGGTTCTCTTTCTCGGCCTCGCGCTTCTGAACCTCTTTTTGGCGCTGCTCGGCGGCGCGCTTCTTCTGGTTCTTCTGTATGTTTGCACGGAACTCGGCCACTCTGCAGCAGAATTGGCACGTCAGTAGGGGGTTCTTTGGAGCGAGACGAGCGGGATCTGTGTCCTGCCGCAAGTACGGTTGGGAGCCCTACTCTTCCGTGGTAACCACCTTCCACTGTATGGTTTTCTCGTCGTAGGGTCTCCGGCAGGCGGGGCAAAGCCCGTTCATGTTACTCTTGATGTTGTTGAAGCAGAACTGGCATATTTGATAGCCGCATGGGCATGGCCTGAAGTTTCGGTCCGAGAGGTCGAACTGCTCGATGCAGAGGGGGCTGGATGGCTTGGTGTCAGCGGGACAGCGCACTCTCGGGGCATGCTCGATCTCGCCTCGCAATCCTGGGCCGGGGGTAGGCAGCGGCGGGCGGTGAGAGAGTGGCGCCTTCGTCGATGCGACTTACCAGGTATCCTCCTCCTCATCGATGAAGCTGTCCTGGGGCGCCATGCTGTCTGTTGGGGCGGGGGGACGGGTTGCGGTCACGGGAGCTAATGGCGAGCCTTGCCCAGTTGTCGAAAAGACGGGGGATTTATGGCGTTGGGATTCGGTGGGTGGAACGGAATGGGTACAAAAACCGGGGGGCGGGCGGCGGTGGCTGAAATTCGAGGCGAAAGGCTACTTGGCCGAAATTGATAACAGACCGAAGTCGACAGGTTGCCCACGGGTCTTCTGGGAGATCTAAAGTAATTATTAAGGCTGAGGCTTCTCGGCAGGGTGGGCGCGTGCCTGGGTGCTTCTGGAATCTGGAGGTTGGCTGGGGCCTGGAAGACCGAGGGGGGCGGCCGAAATGCAAAGGTTTTGGTGATGCTTCCAAATGAGGACGGCGGGAGTTGTCAAAAGGAAGGTTTGACGAGAGGCGGAGAAGACAGAGCCTTCCAGAGAACAGCGCGATCAAGCTCCACCAGGACTGAATCAGGCTAGCGGCGCCCGCTTGCACGTGGTAAGTCACGGTTGGAGCGAGTAGGAGAGGCGGTGGGGTCGGTTGGGGACTGGCGACAGCCCTCGAAGAAGGAATTCCCAGCCCGAGCTGAGATTGCGCCTCGTCCTGGAGCCCGGCTGAAGGCTCAGGTGTGCCTTCAGACATACAGTGCCTCCATGGATTGTCTCTCGGATGCATCACATGATACTTTTTTTCCCTCCCCTTTGTAGACCTGCAATCGGTAGTCCGTGTCTGGACGGCTGGGACCTTGGATGCGATAGGCTTTCCTCGCAAGGGTAATTGGCGGCGTGTGATTGGCCCTCCGCACGGGCCACTGGTGAAACTGGAGCCAGCCGGAATTTCGGCCTGACGACTGCGGGAGCTCGCCATCGACGGGAATCCCTCAAGACGGCCGTTGACGCTTCTGCAGACCACGCCCGAAACCCGCCGCCGACGCCATCGCACCCCCTCAGAACCACGGCACGCCTGCTGCTCCCCCCCCAATTGGCCAACCCTCTCGCCCCCGCAGCCATGGCGAGCAAAGTGTGCAGGAGCAGGACGCTCGCCTCTGCCCTGCGGCCCGTCGTCCGAGCCGACGCCGTCGCCGCCCCCTCCCCGGCCGCCGTGCGGCTCTTCTCGGCCAGCGCGGCCCGCGGCGTCGTCGTCCCCAAGGATGCGCCCAACGTGAGGCAGGCGCCCCGCGCTGCCATCGGCGTGCTCGAGGCCCCTCTGGTCAACCCCGCCGACAAGTACGCCTCCAAGGCCGAGAACCTGCACCGCTACGGCAACTGGCTCATGGCCTGCCTGCCCAAGTACATCCAGCAGTTCTCGCTGTGGAAGGACGAGTTGACCATCTACATCTGCCCATCGGGTGTCATTCCCGTCTTTTCTTTCCTCAAATGTATGCAGTGATTTTTTTTTTGCTTTATTTTTCTTTTCCTCGTTCACTGATCGGCCGATAAGCCGAAGCCTCTCCCCCGCTGTTGGCCCTGGTGTCCTGACGTCGATATGCTCTCCCCCACACACAGACAACACCTCGGCCGAGTTCACACAGGTCAGCAGCATCACGGCTGTTGACTTCCCCACTCGCGACCAGCGGTTCGAGATTGTGTACAACCTCCTCAGCGTGCGTCACAACTCCCGCATCCGCGTCAAGACGTACGCCGACGAGGCCTCTCCCGTGCCCTCGCTCACGAGCTTGTACGACGGCGCCAACTGGTACGAGCGCGAGGTCTACGACATGTTTGGCGTCTTCTTCGCCGGCCACCCGGACTTGCGCCGCATCATGACCGACTATGGCTTCGAGGGCCACCCGCTGCGCAAGGACTTCCCCCTCACTGGCTACACCGAGATCCGGTACGACGAGGAGAAGAAGCGCATCGTCACCGAGCCTCTCGAGCTCACGCAGGCCTTCCGCAACTTTGAAGGCGGCTCCAGCGCCTGGGAGCAGGTTGGCGCTGGTGTTGACAGCACCCCCGAATCCTTCAAGCTGCCCACTCCCAAGCCCGAGGAGAAGGCCGAGGAGCCCAAGAAATAAAAGAGGATATAAAACAAGAAAATAACCCCAAAAGACTCAAACTGTTGTTTTGCGTCTACCGCCGTGTATATAATTCCATTGTGTGAGGAATAGAGCCCCGAGGCTGGGCCGTTGGCGCGCATCTCTTTGCCGCTCAGCCGGCGCTTGGCTCTGTTGAAATACTGCCCAGACCAGTGTGAGCAGCCGTCGAATGTCACTCACATTGGTGGTGCACAGAGGCCAGATCTGAACTTGAATGAGTCCCATGAAGTATTTAACCTTGCTTCCAGCTCGGTGTCACCGGAGGTCAAGATCACATCGGCTGGGCCAAGCTCGGCGTTACACAGTATTCCCCCCCGGCGGGCGTTCGGCTCCTAGGATCCTGGTCCCATTTCAACTTTGGAGGTCATGCTCCCATGTGGGCTCATATCCCTCCCCTTTTTCTGCCGCGGACCAGACAAGCTCTATCCCATCTCCGGCGCTACCTCATCTGTTCTCCAAGCCTTCCTGCGCTCCTCGGTTGTGAGCCACAAATCCAGTGCACGCCCGATGCGAAGACCAAGCACTGGCCACTCGTCTCAACTTAACGCCCGCCCAACAGTTATCCCCGATTTTGCCCGTCCCGAATAACCAGGCCCCCAGAAACCTTAAAAGGCGCCCATTTGCTGACGCCCCGCTAACATGGGACACATGTTTCTTCCCCAGGATTTCAGCATCTTGTCTTTCTTGTCAGAGGGCTGTGGCGGTCCAGGCGGCTGGGCACGGGCCCAGCCGCTACCGCCGGCAGATCTGCAGACTGGCCTGCAGTAGCCCGGCGGGGTTTGTGGCGTGTGCGCAGGACCCATTGCGTGTGTATGTATGTGTGTATGTATGTGTGTGTGCTATTTGTTCCCGTGTTGTCTGCCTCCCACTTGCCTTTCGGGCCGTGCGTAAAGCGTCTCACGTTGGATCGTGGGGCTCGGACCTGCGGTTGGCGGGGGGTATGGGCTTACACCAAGTATACACATTGCCGATGGGGGAGCTGCGGCGCCGAGATGGCTTCTTTAGCTTTGGCTCTCTTGGGCCGCTGGGCCGACCGTTGCAGAGCCTCCAAGCCACACGGGCCGGGAGGTTCCTATATCATGCTTTCGACCGCAGACCCGCTCTCAACTCTCCAGGACAGTCCTGAACTTACACATTATAGCTCTAGCGAAAGTGTGACAACGCTTCGGAGATCGGGTTCTTAGATCTGCATATATTTCTCTCTAATCTGGGCCCTGGAGCGGCATTTCCCAATTTCTGTTGACCTTCTTCACATCACAAACAGCTGCTTCTGTCTGCTCTATTGCTAGACTTGACTGTTGCTAGACTATCGTTCATCTTGATCTCAAGAACCGAAAAGCCTTATAAAGAGTATCACAAGACTACAACAGCCTAGACAAGAGTTTTCTATCCCTTCTTAGGTCTCTTGAAACACGAATCTTTACGGCTGGCCACCGTCACCACCGACCAAAAAAAAAGAACCGTCGAGCAACACATCCTTGAATCACACCCACCCACACGCACACACAATGTTCTCCGTCGGCAACGTCTCCCAGAATGCGTCCCGGGACTCGGGCGAGATTCCGCCGGCCCTGATCAAGGAGCTCGAGGCGCGGTTCCACGGCCTGCGCGACCCCTTCCTGATGTACGAGGAAGACACCGAGTTCCACGACGCGATCCGCGAGATGGCCCTCAGGGAGGCCAGCCACCCCGCCTACGTCTGCGACAGCAGCGAGGACGACGACGAGGACCTCAAGAGCAGACCCGGCAGCCAAGGCAACCAGCCGGAGCCGCAGCAGAGCAAGCACAAGAAGTCGACCCGGGCCCGCATCAGGGGCTTCCTCCGCTCGGTCCAGCTCCACCTGAGCAACGCGGCCTAGCAGGCCACGTCGGGCAACCGAGGTCCGTGGCATTTCTTCCAAGGGAGAAGCGGCAAGAAAAGAAGAAGAAAAAAAAACAGTCGGCGAATTTCACCCGCAGCCGCTTCTGCAAGGCTCAACCCACCTCCATTCCGAGGCCGTGCTCAGTCGCCCTTTGACCGGTCCAAGCCAGACACGCCATACCACAGTCCGACCACGAACACATCGGCAATGGCACCACGACCTATCAGCGCCAGCGACATCAAGACCAACCTATCCATCGTCGCCGCCTCATCAAATCTTTACTTCTGAGCCATGATGTCCTTTTTTCTACCTTCAAACTCTTGCGATCTTGTCTTTTTGGATACCTGTTTCGGGAGCTCTTGGTTGTCGGGTTGGGGACAAGACTTTGGTGGCAAACCATCCAATCTTGCCTTTTGTTCGTTCAAACCTCGGTCCGGGGCGGGCATCGCCAGAAGACTTGGACGTGTACATTCCTTGCATTTTCGAGATACCCCATATTGTCATCCATTTCCTGTTGTTCTTGCTCTCTGTTCTTGTCCTTGCTTTTAGCGAAGAATAAACCTTTGACTATACTCGTCAGGTTAGAATCGTCGGGTAGACTTTGGTGTCTTTGGAGGTTTCGATACCATGTTTAAAGTCATGGAACTGAATAAAAGAGGTTGCGAAGTGACTGTGGAGATCACAAAGTGCAAATAATACGCTATGTTGTTTTTGTATTCAAGGTTGCGCCGACCTTTAGTCGACGTACCTGGGTATATACAATACAGACTCTTCATCTGTCGTCTCCTTGCTCAGTCCTATATAACAGGCTCCTTCGTTGAAGGAATCAAGACGCTATAAAAACAGATCAAAAAAGAAAATCGGCACAGCTGAGCGAGCCGCTTACAGCTTCTGGCGCTGGCGAGCGATGAGGCTCTTGGGGGGCAGGACAATGTTGTACTCGAGCTCGAGGGTGGCCTTGGCGTCGCCCTCGAGGGGCTTGAAGTCTACAACGAGGTCGTCCTTGACGGCAAAGACGGTATCGGTGGCCAGCCAGGGGTCGTCCTTGGGGTAGAGCTGGGTGGTGCAGGTCTGGTAACCGTCCTTGGAGACCATGATGTGGATGTGGGCGGGCCGCATGGGGTGGCGGTCCATCATGGTGAGCAGCTGCCACGAGGGGCCGTCGCGGGGCAGCGAGTAGGCGGTCGGGTGCAGGACGTAGAGGCAGTAGCGGCCGTTCTCGTCGGCACGGACCTTGCCGCGCAGGTTGTTGGGGGTCTGGTTCTCCGGGTCCTGGAAGTCGTACTTTCCGTTGGCCGAGGCCTGCCAGATGTCGAAGATGGCGCCGGGGAGGGGCTTGCCAGTCTCCATGTCGGTGATGACACCGTGCATCTTGGCAACGCGGCCTCCGGGGGGCACGCCGTCCTGGAAGATGGCGGCTCCCTGCTCGCGGAAGGGAGCGTTGGGCGACCAGAAGGGGCCCAGGATGGAGGACGAGGTGGGGTCGATGTCACCCTCAGACATGACCTTGTGGGCGATCTCGTCGACGAGGCTGTTGTTGTTGGTGGGGTCTTGTTAGTCGAGAGCGTGTGGAAACTTGAGCGACCAGGCAGGCAGGCAGGCAGCCAGTCAGTCGGGTAGATGGTAGCGGGAAGAACTCACGACTCCAGGCCGAGAATGTCGGTGATGCGGTGGGCCTCGTTGCGGGTGTTGCCGCTCTCGCTGTAGATGCGGCCGACCTCGTTGACGAACTTGACAGCGGCCATCCACTCGTCAATGGTCAGCTCGATCTCCCGGGTGAAGTCGTGCAGGTGCCTGATAAGAGCACTGAGCACGACGCGGTTGCGCTCAGTGGTCTTGGGACCCATGGTTTCGAGGACATGCTGGGTGAAGTTGGGGTCGAAGCGGTGGGCCGGCGCGGCGCCGTTGGCTGCGGGCTTGGAGTCACCGTTGGAAGCCATTGCGTCTGGGTCGGGATGTGGAGGCGAAGAGGCTGAGAGGCGGGAGCAGAGTGAAGGCGAGGATGCCAAAGACTGTTGGCAGTGAAGTGAGAAAAAAAGATGGCGTGGGAGTGAAGACAAGTTCCGACAAACAGGGCCAGAGAGTGCTTCTACCGTTCAATATATACGCCTCCAGCCGGCGACGCGTGTTCGGCTTTGGTGTCGAGGCCAGGCAGGCACGGCCGGCTGGGGTATTATCTTTGTCCCGGCCGGCGGCGCCGTGGCGGCACTGCATGGGCCCCCCGCGACAGTCTGGGGGGAGCCATGATTATCCCGGGGCGTGTGGCAGCTCCATCTCCCCGCAGGCGAGCATCAGGCCCAGCAAAGAAAGCCAATGGAAATGCGCGCGACGTGATAGGCTCGGCCTCGGCTGGGACGCCGCCACGGCAGCGTCAGGCCCAGCGCAGCCTCTGGGCGTGTCCAGCATTACCCCGCGCCGCTCATTTCCAGGACGGTGCAGGGGGGGCCACGCACAGTCGCAAAGCCGGCTCCCTTGGCCGGGCTCGGGCTGGCCGGCCGGCATGCGAGTGCAGAGTGCAGAGTGCGGGGAATTAGAGCAGCCGGCAGAGTGCGGGAGAATATTTAGCCCAGTCCAGAGTGCTGGGCGTGCGTCGCTGTGGGGGGCCAGCCCCAGTTTGGCGGCTCGACGCCCGCTGCACCTGCCGCCTGAGTGGCTGAGGCGAGTCAGCCGGGCCTGAGCTGGCACTGGCTCAATTATTTCCCGGCCAGCGTGCTTGTTCGCCATGTGGCCCTCGGCCGTGGCTTGACGAGCCCACGCAATCATTCGATCAGGCTGTCGCTGCAGAAAGTGCCCCTGATGCAATTGAGATCTGTCTGTGGCTGCCACGTACTATCTAGGCCTACATGCAGCACTGCCGTTGAGTGGCCAATGGCGGTTTGGTGGCACGCCTGCTGCTGCTGCTGCGACCTGCCGGCGACCGCCCAGAAACTTGAATGCTGCATGCGCTCCACCCTGACGCTGCTTGCCGCTGCGGGATCCCGAGGGTGCGGGCAAAAGCTTCCCCTGGCTGGGTTGGAACCCCAGTAAAACAACCAGGGCAGCGACTGCCTGTGCTGCAGTTGCAAGATAAACCCGTGTACCGATCCCAACTGGCGAGGCTCTGCCATCGTACGACTTTGTTACCTTTTTACGGTTTTCCTTTTTTTTTTTATGTTTTCCACCTGCAGATTCCGCATTGCGACGCCCAGCTTGTTGTTGGCCGGCCAGGTCCGACGTCCCCTCGACGGCCATAGTTCGATTCCCCTCTCCCAGCTCGGACCCGCGAGGCACAGCTCCTGTGGCCTCGGCTCATCCCGCAAAATGCCCCTCCACCACTTGATGATCGGGACTTGGACGCCCCCTGGTGCCATCTTCACTGTCCAGTTTGACGACGAGAAGCTCGAGCTCAAGCTGATCAAGAGGACGGAGATTCCACACGATGAGCCGATATCATGGATGAACTTTGATGTAGGCCGATCTCGTTTTCGTGCCTTGTGATATCTCGAGTTCTTTTCTCTTTTTCTTTTTCTTTTGTTTTTTTAAGAAAAAAAAATGTCTGGGGCTGCATGTTGACAGACAGCAACTTGGCGCGCTCAGCATGCCAGGAAAAACATCTATGGCGCGGCCATGAAGAAATGGTCAAGCTTTGCCGTCAAGAGCCCGATCGAGATCATCCACGAGGTCTCGCACCCCATGGGCGGTGATCGTATGTCGCCGGGAGGCCTTGGTGACATCTTCTGAGCGGGCGGCCTCAACTAACCTGTCAACCCCTTGAACCCAACAGCCAAGGCAAACTCGGCCGACACCAACACGCGGGCCATCTTCCTGCTGCCGGCGACCAAGCCGCCCTATGCCGTGTACTGCAACCCCTTCTACAAGCCGCACGCCGGCTACGGCAACGTCTTCAGCGTGACCGAGACGGGCCGGCTGGCCGAGAACGTGCAGAACTACCCCTACCTGGTTGGCGAGACGGGCATCCACGGCATGGTGTTCGACCCGCCCACCGAGACGTTCCTGTACTCGGCCGACCTGAGCGCCAACCGCCTGTGGGTGCACCGCCGCCACAACCCGGGCGCCGCCGACCCGGCCCACCTGGAGCTGGTGGGCTCCGTCGAGGCCCCGGATCCGGGCGACCACCCGCGCTGGGTCGCCATGCACCCGTCGGGCCGCTACCTGTACGCCCTCATGGAGGCCGGCAACCGCATCTGCGAGTACGTCGTCGACCCGGCCACCCGCATGCCCGTCTACACGCACCGCTCGTTCCCGCTCGTGCCGCCCGGCATGCCCAAGAGGGACGCCAAGACGGGCAAGGGCCTGTACCGCTCCGACGTGTGCGAGGTCTCGAGCTCGGGCAGGTACCTGTTCGCCAGCGCCCGCTCAAACGACTTTGCCCTCACCGGCTACATGGCCGCCTTCCGCCTGGGGGAGCAGGGCAACATCGAGGCCCAGCTGTGCCTCAACCCCACCCCAACCAGCGGTGGCCACAGCAACGCCGTCCGCCCCTGCCCCTGGTCCGACGAGTGGCTCGCCATGACCGACGACGAGCAGGGCTGGATCGAGATGTTCCGCTGGGAGGGCGAGTTCCTCGCCAGGGTCGCCCGGCTGCGCATCCCCGAGCCTGGGTTTGGCATGAATGCCATATGGTATGATTAAAGAGCTTCTATAGGGAGCTTACATGTCCGTCTGGATGAACTGTGTAGAAAACAAACGGAACAAAATAAAAAGAAACCCAGTCCTGCGGCTTGCCCGGTTCAGTGCAGGAGAACAGCAATCCTACTACTACGTGCACCCTTAATCTCTTCGTGATATTCTCGGTTCTCACATTAATCTTATTGGCCTTGATCCATTCTTCTGTACTTTGCTCTTTTCTCCTCTTTGTTGTTCACCCACGAGAAGAGCTCATGATGACGATGGTCTTATTAGACCCTGGCGGTATGCTCATATGCACAGAAGGGACAAGTGGATGCTGCAGATCTTTCGAATGTTCCAAAAAGAAACCCCTACCCCCCACATTCGTGTAAGTGCGGGGTTGCTATGCACGATCGATCAGGTGGTACCATCTTAGTCCACCATCACATAGCGATAAGCAGCAGGAATACCTGTGAGTTGCTATCACGTCTCTTGAAGGTTCTCCATACTAATTAATTAGGTACATATGCGTTCTGCCTCTTTGTGCAACAGACCTCGTTCCCTGTTGCGTTATCTGTATTATAAAATTATAAGGTATTATCAGTAAAGGGCATCTATACCCCTGCCGCAATGTATTGAGAGAATCGCCGCCTCGCTGGTCTTGTTTTGTGCAAGGGCCGCTATTCGTCGTTTCGTCCGGGAGACGGGTTGCTACTTTCCAAGTTTAGACCCGACGAGGGACTCTGGTGGACATCCTTGGTAACCTTGATAATGGGGCACGTGCTATCGGTTTCGCTGCCCAGGTCGTCGCGGCTACCGCTATGGAAGCCGTGGCGGCTGCTCCTGATGCTCCTCTGCTTTTCGGGGTCGTTGACAGCGTCGCCATTCATGCTGCGGGCGTATTCGTCAATGCCGACAATGGTGATCTGCAGCTCCGTGTCGTAAATGGGGCTATGGCGGCTTTTTATTTTGCCGATGGTGACGAGGTTGTTGCCCCCCGTGTTGAGGGCGCCGCTGCCGCGCGTGGCGCGGTTGGAGATGCAGTCCTTGGTCAGCTCCTTGAAGAAGGCCCGGAGCATCGGGAGTGAGCCGGCGATAATGCCGATGCCGCACTCGATGATGGTACAAAGAACGATGCTGCCCGTGTTGTCTTGATTTAGTTTTCACCACCCTTGGTTAGTGTCACAGCCGATCGTGCGCGGTCTCGATGCTTTGCAGATCCACTTACAAACAAGGTCGACTGGGTTCGAATACGCGCTGGTAAACGGACAACGGACTACACTAGCAACACCGGCTCTGCAAATAATCATTGTCAGCTGATGGATCAAGGCAAAGGGGGAGAATAAAAAGAAAAGGTCCGAGGTGTAGGAATGAAAAAGAGATAGGAACAAAGGAGAAAAGAAGGGAAAAAAACGCACAAGAGTCCCACGGCTAGAATAGCTCGGACGTAAACCTTGAGGCGCGGTCGCAGCTGCACATCCCTGAGCAGGAAAAAGGGGATCAGGGCGACGGCGAAGTCGGTGAGCACGTTGATAACGGAGGCGGCAACGGACAGGAGGGTGAGGTAGATTCCGGGGATGCAAACGCCGTCGACGCGCTTGTCCCAGTAGGCCGGCAATGGGCGGCACTGGCTGAGGACCACGATGGCGCCGATGCCGCTGAGGGTGAAGCAAACGACGATGAGCGACTTCAGGATTAGCAGGTATTTGCGCTCCTTGGTGATTCTCATTAGCGTGACGCAGATGCTGCCCTTTATCAGGCACAGGCTGAAGGCGTACAAGAACTGCCAAACGACGAGCGCCTGCCGGGGGGTTTAGTGTTAGGGCTGCAAGATCTGTCGCCTCGGCGCTTTACACCACCCTCTTCTGGGCACATGTGGCGGGCTCATACAGTCTTTGACTTTTGTTGGTTTATGGGCAGCAGCAGGTGGTCTCGCGTGCCCAAGCCCCACGTCACTCCGTAGATGGTGACGATGGCCTGGCCGAGGGTTGTTGCCTGCAAGCGCCGCAACGTGTCAGCTGGCTGTCTGTCCCGTCACATCAAAAAGCGAGAGAGCAGTCCAATCGGCAGGGCAAACTGACGTATCCGCCCACCATCATCCAGTCGTCCGTTCCAAGGCTGCGCTTCACGACTCGGATGTAGACGCGCATGGCCATGACGATTGTGGTGAGGCCGGCAAAGATGGCGCTGCTCGTGAGCAGCGCCATGGCCAGGCCCTCGGGCTCGATCGTGCTCCAGGCATCGTCGCCCTCGCCGTTGGCACGAGGCATGGAAGGGGGGATCCTGAGTCTGATGCTGTCTTTGCGCAACGGACCGGGGACCGCGTGGTGCCTCTCTGGCTCGACTTCGTCCCAGCTCGATTGGTATCCCCGACAGGGGGACGAGGGCGGCTGGTATGAACTGTGCTGGCTGTCAGCGCACTTCTCCAAAACCTCAATTGACAGATGGCTGGTATTATGCGGTTTACCAGCCTTTCTGGACACGGGCTGTTTTGGGCACTTTGGTCCTCGCAGGCAAGTCTGATGGTGCTAAGCAGTTGAGGCAAAGCCAGGCAAGACCACAGCATCAGGTATGCCTTGGAAGGCTAGCCCACGCTAAAGACGAGTGCATCCCGGAGAAGAAGAAAGAGTGCATCTGAGATTGGAGGGGGCCCGAGGGACCCGTCTACGCGCCGTCCCGCGGGCCGACATCTCTTTTGATTGCTCCTCAGCCTACCTGGGGGCTGCTGCTAAGCAAAGCAGGTGCCTGCTCGGCAAACACTTCCAAGGCTGTGTTCTCGCCCATGATTCCGCACGAGAGCCCGGCGGAAATGACACGGCCGATTCTCCAGGAGACGTGGTCAGAGCACGACGGCGGCATGTTGTTGCCGCAAGGCCGGGGGTCAGCCGCCTACGCCCCAAGAGACACCCGTACAAAAGGCTCTGGGGTAGCTATTTCCGCCATTTTACCATTGCTTTTTCACCACCCCTCTTGCTCTTGGTTTCTCGAGTCTTCCATCACTCGGCCGGTACTCACTGCAGAGCAAGGAAAAACAACTGCATCCTGCGCTTATCTAGAACACCCAGCAAGTTATGGCTGATTACGATGCCAAGGACAAGACCGGCCTGATACCTGGTCGGGGTCTTGTGAACGGTTTAGAACTAAACCATCCCCTCCCGTTGTTATTGTAGGGCTTTCGTACCGGCTGCGGCTCTTGTCTCTTGGCATGGGATTTTCGCTATTTGATACCGACACTCTATACATTGGCCGGTTGGTCAGGCATCAACCTATGCATGGTCCAGCGGGTCCTCGCCGCTGACTACTCCGTCATGTCTGCCAACCTGAGGCTGCGGTCTCGGGCTCAGGGAGACGGCGGCCAAGTACCCACACCCAGCACCCGCGGCCGGCGGCGCCTCTGGCGCATTCCGCCAGATCGACATGCCCGACTGGTCGCAGCTGACAGGGCTGTGGGAGGAGACTCTCATAGGCGCCCTTCTTCGGCCAGGACTTCTGCAGGGAGCGGCTGGAAAAATGCGGCAACGGCGGTGTGGGAGAAGTGCCAAAAGTGACGCAGGATGGCATCGGCGGGCGCAATTTCAAGCTCGAGATACTCTTTCTGTCCCAAGGAAGCTCGCATTCGTGAAGCTCGTGGCAACAAATAGCGCGCAGTCCTTGTGCCCAAGTTAGGCCTGACGACCCTAGGCATTAATCCAAATGCAAATATCAGCAAGTGCAATGAGAAACGAAAGCAAGAAAAAAAATAAGAAGTCAAGAACACATCACAATACAATAAAAATGACAGTTACAAAAAGCAAACAAGACAGGCGCCTTCCCACCCCCTTGGCCCTTTTACAAATTCAACGGCGCCAACGGCTAGCGAGTGCTTGGCCAGGGGTATCCCTACCGAGCCAGAGAGCCTGCTTGCGCGGCCCGGCGGGAACTAACGGACGATCGATCGATCCGCCGTGTCTTCAAGGCCGTTGCAAGATCGTCGAAAATGCCCGTAGTCTCAAAAGCCGGAGCTGGATGCTGGACTGTTAATCTTCTGGATTGCACTGAGAAACCTCACTCAGGTTCCCAGAGAACGAATGAGGTGCCCGGCTACGTGGTGGCGCGCGCATGGGCTCAGGCCATGCGTTTCTCCATCGCCGTCCCGAGCACTTGACAAGCGAACTCTGAGGAACACGGGCCTGAATTTACCAGCACATGGGTGTGCACCGCTCTAAGCAAGGATTGTGTGCCTATAGACGATAGCCCGAAGCCTATATTGTCAGGCAACACAAACAGATTCCGGACAGTTATCGGCTGACAAGAGCCGGACAAGGAAAAATTCTATAAGAGCCATTCATGGCTACCTTCGCCGCTCACCGGCCTAAAGACAGAATATATTCCCGGTCTTGGGGGCATAATCGACAAAATAGGTAAACGTAGCAGTTGTTGCCGGAATGCTACAAATATTGCCTCGTGTGAAAGCCAAACAGGTTTCCCAATATCCATCACAAAGTTGATACACTTCCATTTCTCTCACCTAGACACTAGTACCAGCCGTGGGGATTAGCAATGGGAAGAAAAAGGAATCACAATGAATGAATGAAAAAAAAATGAAAAAAAAACAACTCGTGGTTTATGACCGTGTCCTCGTAAATTGCTAGCACAGAGTGATAACGCAACACAGATAAGGATGAAAGAGAAAGGGCAAAGAAACATTAAGGCTTCCAATAGAGCCGTCAGTGTCAATTGATGTGACACATCTTTGCAGCTTCCGACCAGGCAGTCAACGCCGTTTCGCCCAAGGGGAAAAAAAGGAAGAATAAAAAAAACGCCACATCTGTCCCTTTCTTTTTTCTCGTTCATCTCGGCGCATACAAGGTAGAATAAGATATGCCTACCGACGATTTATGCCTCAGCATTGGGATCTCCGCTGACCAGGGTTGGGGCTATCCTCCTCTTCTTGGTCTCCTTACTGCTGCCCCCATCCTTGTCGCTCTCGCTAATGTCTCGCTTCGTACCGCCGCCACCGGAAGCGGTATTGCTCCCGACGACAGAGTTTGATGGGGTCTCCGGAGGCGTCGTGATCGGAACCCCAGTGACCTTGGCTGAGTTGGTCGCTGCGATACCCGGCACACTCCCTCCGATCAGAGTGGGGTTGTTGATTACACCCGAAGCCTGCGTCACCACTGATGACGTCGAATTAGACCTGGCAGGCGACGAGGGCCGCACCACCATGGGCATCGCCGACGGCGTTGAGACGAACGATGCCGTCGTCATGGCCGGCGGTGAAGGCGCTGCAAATGAGCTCGACGAGGTCCTGTGGTGGTGGGACGACTGCGAGCCGCTGTTGGGGAAAGGCGAAGGAGGCGCAAACACCGACGTCGGCGTGGGTGCTGGAGTAGCCTGGCTCGATGCAGCCGCCGCTGCCTGCTTGGGCGGAACATCTCCAGTGTAAATCTGGCCCAGCTCATTGGGCGAGAATGATAGGGTGGAGCAGAAGCCGTCCGAAGATGAGATCAGAAGGGTCAGCCCATCCCTCGACCTGTAACACGAGATTTCAGTCAGAAACAGCTAGTTCGGCCCGCTCCAGCAACCATTACACGCGTTGGCCAAGGGAGCCCGCTCAAGACAGACGAGAGTCACTTACCAGGCCAAGTCGGTAAATGTGGCACAATGCAGATTGCTAACGATGCACAGCGGAGTTTGTTGTTGCGTGTCATATAGCAGCACAGAGTCCTGGGTGGCCACGGCATATATCATGCGGTACGGCAGAGCGAATGTGGCCTTGGGACCAGGGCTCGCCGCAGTGGCGGAGCTGGTTGACGGGGTAGACTCCAGGTTGAGTGACTTGGAGGATGCTGGATTTGACGGCTCACTCGTCACAGGCGGCGGAGGAGGATCCATCACAGAGGAAGGGGCCGGAGATGGCTTGGAGATGGGCTCAGGGAGCGACGGTATCGGCTCCTCGGCAGACGAGGTGTCGATTGTGATGTGTTTGGTCACTGGGGGAGACTGCCTCAGCGTGTAGAATATGGGAGAGCACCTGACAGCAACTGACGGCTTCTTGTGGCCGGGCAGGTGGGCGATGGGTGGGCGGTTGATGCCCCCACGCGAGTAGATATAGACCGTGTTGATGACCTCATACGACGGCTTGGAGCCCTCAACCTGGTACTGGGTCTGATACTGGCCCGCTGGCGTGAGCAAAAGGCTGCCGTCTGGAGTGAAGGTAAGCCTCCTGAAGAATGAGGTGAGAGTCTCGTTGTGGTAGAGGCTAGCATTCCTCATTCCCAGGCTGGTGCTGGGCGGGTGCGGCTTGGGCGAAGGCTCCATGGGCATGACGGCTGGGAGGGGCATGGAGGGCGCCGGCGACACAGATCTCCTCGACGAGAAGGATGATCTGCGGCTATGGCTGACAACACTGGGCGGATTCATGGGCAGGGCCATGGACATGGGCGTGCCTGGGGCAGACGGCGCAGGTGACCCGGTGGCGGCGGGGGTAGCAAAGTCGTTGAGGACGGCGAGCTGAGCTCGGTGGCCAAACTCGGGCGGTGCTGGACTGCTGGATGATATCCTGCGAGGAGGGAGGTCTGTCTTCATGTGGCTTGCGACTTTGGGAGGTTTGTCGTCGTGGCTGCTCAATGTGTACTGGCCGTCCTTGGTCTTGAGCGAGTAGATGTGAACTGAGCGGTCGGACGACTGCGTCGCAATGAACTCGTTGAGAGGATCCCACGTTACGCCCTGGACATAGTGGCTGTGCTCGGCGATTTGACGGACAAGGCCTCCTGTGCAGTCGTGGTTTTATTCTTCAGCACCTGACCCATGCGGACATGCCTATGAAGGTCTGTAGGGGGAGCATCTTACCAGTTGCTGCACTGTAGATCCTTGCAATATTATCCATGCTCCCGACGATGAAGTGGGAGCTATCGGGCGACCAGGCCAGATCGTATATCTCGGCGCCGGACGACCGGCACATGTGCTTGGCGCGCCATGTTTCCTTGTCCTCGAGGCCTTCGGATCCAAAGTTGGATGGCAGATGGGTTTCGGCGGGAACCCACAGGATGATGTTGCCGTCGTCGCCGGCCGAGGCTAGAAGATCGCCTTTGGGAGCCCAGCGGACGACGTTGACGGCTTGTGAGTGTTTGGCTAGTGTGGAGAGATATTCGACCTTGCGGTTCTCCTCGTCCGCCTCGACCTTCCATATCTATTGGATATGACGACGCGTAGGTGTTAGCATGTGACGTCCACATCAGGTTGCGGCAAAGCACCATTGCCGGTGTGATCTATAGGGGGACAGGAGCGATCAGGACATACCCTGACGTTGTTGTCGCCGCCCGAGGTGGCCAGGCGGCCCTTGCCGGTGGGCTCAAAGTGGGCAGAGTATATAGGGGCGAGCTGGTCATGCCAGTTGATGATCAAGGGCGTGCTCTTCATGGTGGCACCCGGAGCGAGGATGGCTGAGGAAGGCGCGGGCGGTTGTTACCATGCGGAGGCGTGTTTGCACCGACGGAGGCCGGCAATAGCCTGAGGGTGGCGGCGGGTGGTCTGGGGAGCCGAGGACGGGTGGGAGCGCTACAGAGACCGCCGTCTTCGTCGTCGTCGGGAGCGCAAGCACGGCGGCATACGCGGCCGTGTCGAATACGGTCGAGGATGGCTCTGGGTATATGGCGGTCGAGGTGGTTGATTGGCTCCGTCGGTGGGTAAGCTGAGCTGAGCTGAGCTACGGGTGCGGGTCGGCCCCTGACTGAGGACGGACGGCCGGCTTGATGGCGATGGATTGAGACAAGAGGTAATTGGCGGGCGGCGGATGGAATGGCGGGTGCAAACGGGGGTAAATGGGAAACCCGGCAGGACAGAGACAGGACAGGACAGCTGGGCTGTGCCGGTTGCAATCAATTCGATCGATCCAACAAGCGCAAGGGAGCGATGCCAAAACAAGGCGAGACTTGCAGGTGCCGCTTCTGAAGCTCGAGTCCAGGACGTACGGCACGGCCTTGTGCGGCACAAGAATCCTGGCAGCGCTATTGGCCGCGTGGTTGGCGGGCGGAGGTCTCTGCTGGGGGGGAGTGGAGTAATTCTTTTTGCCAGCACAAGCGGGCGCCCTGGGTGAGTGTGGGGTCAGGCGAGCTTCATGCTCTTCCGGGCGGTCTCACTCAGGCTCCGCGGCCTGCAATTCCGCAGATGGAGACGCTTAAGGTTGGCTGGTTGGACGCGCATGCAGGCGATCGCCACAGATTGACCGATGGCATCAACGGAACTCACTGCATCGCGCGTGCATCAGCCCGGGCTGCCCGCACTGCCGTGTCGGCAGCTGCATGCTCATCCGGGTGGAGCGGCAGCGTCAATTGGCCATGCCTGGGATTGATTGCAGACCTTAGTGTTTGCTCAACTTAACCGACATCACAGTCCTGGCATTTGACCGACGGCCCCAGGAGGCAGCAAGGCCTCCCTCAAGAGCCCTCTCTCCTTTGCAGGGCCGGATCGGGTGTCACGGCGCGATATCCCACAGCCTCTGGTGATCTCTCGGCTAGCGGCTAGAAAAGCAAAAACGCCAAAGGGAAAAGGGAAAATGGAAATGCAAAGGGACGGGGCTTACACCGCTCGCCGTTGTCCAGGCCTGGTCGACATATGCACTAACAGAACGGCGATACTCTGCGAAACCAGGGCGGGCGGCCAATCAGGGGGCCGAGCACGCATCAAACCGCTTGTCAGGTTTGATCTGTGCGGCACCGGGCGGCCACATCGCAAGGAACTAGGATGTCAGCAAACTTGCGGAGTGGAGTGGTGTGGTGTCAAGACACAACGTTGCTGCAGCCCGACTGATTAATGCTCGATATGCGGTGGTGTTGAGTCTGCAAGAGCCTCTGCAGAAGACATGCATACATATATAGTGGGGGCTACGAAAGTATCGACGGTTTTTTTTTTTTTTTTTTTTTGGGTGTGGAGGCCATAGAAATTCCGTCGATACTTTTGTCCCTCGCTGTACTTTATGCGGCCTGCACTCCCAGCAAAGCGGGTGGTCAGACGGCCCGCAGTGGCCAGTCAGAGCCTGCAGAGCCCCCAAGGGGCCATCCGACGCCGGCTGCACGCACAGGCGTCTGTCTGACTTGGAGAAACACATGCATATCCACTCACTTGTGCCTGGGTTGATTTTGACTCATCCGTTTGGGCCAACTGGAGCAAGCCCGACCACTCTTGGGTCACTGTGTGCCGAGATGCGTGGAGGTCTTTGGGGAGACTGGGAGATTTTGCACCTCTACCGTCCAGTATTCTTGTCTCAGCCCTCGATTGACGCCCCTCTACGGAGACTGACTTGCCGACTCGGCAGTCCGCGGAGAGCAACAGGCCAGGAGCTGGGAGACCGCACCAGAGAGTCGGCAAGCGGCGCGCGGCGTGCATGTACCGTGAGCGCGCCGAGCGCCGACATGCACGGGGATATGAAGCCGTTAGCGCTCTAGTCGCGTACCGAGGGCTTATTCGGGCATACAGCGTGTTTCGTTTGCAGCGCTGGCTATCCGGGACACCCCGTGAAGGAATGCCTCAGATCCAGGCGGCGGCGTGGTGTTGCCGTGTCGCAGACGTCAAGCACCGCCCTTGCCGGCCACCGCCGCGGATGCGTGCTCGGCGGCGGAGGGTTGATTACTCCGCGCGCCCCATCGCCGCCAGCTGCTGCAGCGTAGGTAAATTATCGGGACCCGATCTGGAGCCCAAGAGGCTGTGTGGGGATCTGTTATCAGGAGCTTGTTTCCGCTTCCGCCTCGCGCGCGCGCGCCTGCTAATCGCACTTGATTCTCAGATCCGTGCTCGCCCTACGGCGGCCTTGCATAGGGGACCCGCTGGTCGACAGGAGGAGCTGTGGTCGCTAAGAGGCGGGGCCTGGGGTTCCCCAGCGGGCCTGGCACAAGGCCGTCGGACAGTCGCCCGGCAGCGATGCTGGTTTGTAATCCAACTTTTTTTTTATTGCAGACGAGGCGCGCTGCGGAGCGGGCTATCTATGTATTGTCCTTGTCCGGTACGGGATATCCTTGCTGCGATGAGCCATGTTGGTTCATTCCGGCCGACGTGACAGCTGGAGCCCAGGCACCCACGGCCCGCGCTCTGCAAATGCCTGCCAGCCTCAGGTAGAGCCTTTCTGGGAAGGGAAGCGCATTAGCCGACCATGCCCACCCGCCGCAGCAATGCAAGCATACATGCATGCATGCGCACGCACGCCCTTACGCTGTCACGGCGACACACCGCTTACCACCCACTGTCCACCGCCCGCCGACAGCCGGTGTTCTCGGTTTGACGCCACATGAATTTGGGAGTCTGCGGCCTTGTGGAACGCACGGCACAACAAGCGACTGCGCTCTTGGCGCTGCGAGCCAGCTGGGCAATCCCCGGCCTCCCGGGCCCATGGGCCCATCCCTTCAACGTCCGCGTCCGGCGTGTGTGCATCGCGTGGCCAGCTGGGCGGGCTGCCACCCGCGCGCTAGTTGGGACTGGGCCAGGCAAATTGGGGAGCACCTGCCTGCCTGCCCGCCCTACTTCGACCTACCTATTTGGGTCCGAACCTCCACGCTTCCAACACTCGTACTTACGCCACCTCCACCAGCACCATCGTCACACACCATGCACACACAACACACACCACCCACCACCCTGGCCTACATCTCCAGGAGCTAGCACCTCAGCCATCAGGAGGTTGCAATGGACCCATGCAGGCGGGCTGCCATGGAGGATGGAGGTCGAGAGCGATAAAGACGGCGCTGCAGGGTCGTAGCCTGATTGATGACTTTGGCCCCCGGCCAGATCTCGTTCGCCGCATGAGTCAACGCCGCGACGGGCGGCCCCAAACATGGGGGATAGATCTGACGCCCCCGTAGCAGAGTGACGGAAGCGGCCAGGAACAAACGAAAAAAAAAAAGAAAAAAAAAAAGTCGGGGGTGTTGACTGCGGAAATAACCAACTCCCCACATCCCAACACCACACGTAAGCCCGGGAACCGAGGCGTCCAGCCTCTCGCCTTTGTCTTTATCTTTGGACCCTGTCGCTTGTCCGCCCGTCGCTTTCCTCGCTTGTCCCGTCGTTCTTCATTTTTGTTTTCTTTTTTGGTCTTTTTGTTTCCTCTCGGTTTTGTTTTTCCAACTCGGAGACTTTCGTTTTCCCCCACAGTAGACCAGTCTAATTGGCTGCTCGCGAAAGAAGCCACACGACGCCGCCCCAGAGGCTTGGCTCAAATCGACGAGGCTCTTGGATATCAGAGCGGGTCCAACCCCCCCGAGCCGAGAACTCGGAGAACTTGAAGAACTTGGGGGAGCCGTCGAGGAGATAACAGCAGACGAATTGTAGGCGTGCGGCCAGCTAGTTTGATCCTCGTTGGTCACCCGCTGGGCCAAGAGGCAAGCCTCTGCTCGCCGCCATGCGAGATGCTTCGCTGCTCGCCGGCGTCGCCACGGGCTTGGCGCTTATCGGCCTGAGCTCCGTCCCAGCCGTCTCGGGCGTGCTGCTCCGGCTCGCCAAAAGGGGACAACCCCAGGACTCGTACGAAGATGGCGATGGCAAAAGCACTCCCGAGGCCGTTCAGAGGTACTCCAACAAGCTGTCCAAGTTCCTCATACTCTTTTTCGGCGCCATCGGCCTCGGCGCCTCCCTCGCAGTCGCCGTGCTTGTAACCAAGGGCCTTAGCAGTGCCCAGGGCCTTGCAGTGGAGAACTGGCTCAACGTCGCCGCCTGGGGCTTGCTGCTACTCCAAGGCGTCGCTATTGCTTCCACAAGGAACTCGGTCCAGGCCTACGATCTCGGCATCTACTCGTTCCTGTCATGCCTCGTTCTGGCCGCCACCCTCATCGTCCAGGCTACCCTGGTCGCCGAGTATCTGGCCGCCCACGAGCCTGCCGTCTTCGCCTTCCGTGCTGTCGAGCTTGCCGCCGCCCTGGCCCTCACCGTTGCCAGCACCTCTATTCCGCGCAGACCAGACGTTTACGATGACGAGGGTCGCATGATCGACCGCATGTTCACCGTGTCCGCGTTTAACCGCTACAACTTCAGCTGGCCCGCCGAGGTGCTATCGCTTGCCACCCGCAAGAACAACCTGGACATGGCTGATCTGGGCCGCCCCAACCAGTATACGCGCGCCAAGGAGGTCTCGGCCGACTGGAAGCGCCGCGCCTACACCCACCGTCTTTGGATTTCCATCCCCCGTGCCCACGCCCGTGGGTTCATTGTGCAGTGGGTTCTGACCCTCCTGACGTCGGTCCTCAACTTCGCACCCCAGTGGGTCATCCTGCAGCTGCTTCGCACTCTCGAGAATCGCACGCCCGGCGAGACCTACGGTCTTGACATCTGGATGTGGGTCTTTTGGCTCGGCGCCGCCATCGTCGCTCAGAACTGGGTTGAGTCTTACGTCTTCTGGCTCTCATGGGCCGAGCTCACCATCCCCATCCGCGCCCAGCTGTCGTCCCTGATCTTCGAGAAGGCCATGCGCCGCAAGGATGTCAAGGGAGACGGCAAGTCGGGCAAGAAGCCGGACGACGCTGCTGCCGAGGCGGCAGACGCGCCTGCCAAGGATGCCGAGGAGGACGAGGAGGATGAGGAGGACGCCCTCAAGAAGAGCAAGCAGAGCACAGTCAACCTGATCGGCGTCGACGCAAAGCGCGTCAGCGACTTTGCGGCATTCCAAAACCTGTTCCCCGGCAGTCTGTTCAAGCTCATCGTGTCGCTGATCTTCCTACTGGACCTGATCGGCTGGAAGCCTCTGCTGGCCGGTTTCTCAACCATGGTCGCCATCATGCCCCTCAACATCGCGGCGTCCAAGAAGTACGCTGCGGCCCAGGACCGGCTGATGAAGGTGCGCGATGAGAAGATGGCTGTCGTGACCGAGGCGCTCCAGGGAATCCGGCAGATCAAGTTCTCGGCCCTTGAGCCGCAGTGGGAGGAGAAGGTTGGCGTTGTGCGAACCCGCGAGCTCAAGGCCGTCTGGAAGGTGTTCGTGGCCGACACGGTTCTGATCGGCTGCTGGGTCACCAGCCCTGTGATGCTGTCGGCCGTGGCTCTGGCGGCATATGCATTCTTCAACGGCGAGCTGACCCCCTCGGTCGCTTTCGTGTCCATCGGTGTTTTCAAGGCCCTCGAGATGACCCTCTCGGTGGTGCCGGAGCTGACAACGGATCTTCTTGACGCCTGGGTTTCGATCGGCCGCATTGAGGAGTACCTCAACAGCCCAGACGTCGAGAGCAACGCCAAGGAGTCGGACGACATTACGCTGGACATGGCCTCGATCGCGTGGCCTTCGGACGAAACGCTGACCGAGGACGAGCGCTTTGTGCTGCGCGACGTCAGCCTCACGTTCCCGCGCGGCGAGCTATCTGTCATCTCGGGCAAGACGGGCACCGGCAAGAGCTTGGTTCTGGCGGCCATCCTGGGCGAAGTCGACCTGCTGGCTGGCAACCTGTACCTGCCCCGGCCGCCGCCGCTGCACGAGCGCCACGACAAGAAGGCGACCAAGGCCAACTGGATCATCCCCAACTCGATTGCCTACGTGGCCCAGATCCCGTGGATTGAGAACGCAAGCATCCGGGACAACATTCTGTTTGGCCTGCCGTTCGACGAAGACCGGTACCGGACCACCGTCGAGGTGTGTGCGCTCAAGAAGGACCTCGAGATGCTGCCGGACGGCGAGAACACCGAGATCGGGGCAAACGGCATCAACATGAGCGGCGGGCAGAAGTGGCGCGTCACGCTGGCGCGCGCCATGTACAGCCGAGCGGGAATCCTGGTCATGGACGACATTTTCAGCGCCGTCGACGCGCATGTGGGCCGCCACATCTTCGAGAAATGTCTCACGGGCGAGCTAGCGGCCGGACGTACGCGCATCCTTGTGACGCACCATGTCTCTCTCTGCGAGTCCAGGGCCAAGTTCCTGGTCGAGCTCGGCGACGGCCGCGTGCTAGCCTCGGGTCTGGTGTCGGAGCTGAAGCAGGACGGGACGCTGGCGAAGATCAAGAGTCACGACCACGGCGCCGTCGAAGAGCCCGAGTCAGGTACCCGCACTGCCGCCAGCACTGCCGTCAACTCGGACGATGGCCGGGACGACGAGGCCGAGGACGGCGTTGACGGCAACACTCTGAAGCGCGTCACGTCCAAGACGGCCGCCCGCAAGTTCGTCGAGGAGGAGGGCCGCGAGAAGGGAGCGGTCCGCCGCAAGATCTACTCCGCGTACCTGCGTGACAGCGGCGGCCTCTTCTTCTGGGCCCTGGCCATTGCCATCTTCGTCGCCAACCAGTCGCTGAACCTCGGCCGCTCGTGGTGGCTGCGCGTCTGGACGGCCGCCGACGGCGAGAAGGCCAGCATCGCCAGCATCAACATGAGCACCGGCAGCAGCAGCAGCATTTTGAACGCGATTGGGGTCTCGGGCTACGGCCAGGTGGGCTCCGCGTCCTCGTCTTCGGCGTACGGGTACGGCATGCATTCTCAGCACGCGGCCTTTGCCCACCCCGTCTCGTTCGCCGGCACGCCCCCCTCGGGCGACAACGGGCCGCAGCACAGCCTCAACTACTACCTGGGCATCTACCTGGGGCTCGCGCTGGCAACGTCGGCCATCGGCACCTTCAAGTTCCTCTACATATATATCGGTTCGATCCGGGCCAGCAAGCTGCTCTTCCAGAAGATGAACTTTGCCATCATGCACGCGCCGCTGCGCTGGCTTGACACGGTACCCGTCGGGCGCGTGCTCAACCGCTTCACGTCCGACTTCAACATCATCGACTCGGGCCTGGCCAACTCAGTCAGCTTCGGGGCCAATTCGTTCCTGGGCTTGTGGGTTGTCATCGTCGCCGGCCTTTTCGTGTCGCCCATGGTGGTGCTCTTCGCCTTTGTCCTGCTGTTTGTGTGCGGCTACTACGCGCTCCAGTACCTCAGCGCCGCGCGCCCCGTCAAGCGGCTCGAGAGCAACACCAAGTCGCCAGTTTTCGAGCAGTTCGGCTCGGCGCTGACGGGCGTCGCCACCATCCGCGGCTTCGACAAGGCCCAGGTCTACGTCGAGCGCATGTACCGCCGCCTCGACGACTACTCGGCCGCCACCTGGCACCTGTGGCTCTTCAACCGCTGGATGGGCTGGCGCATGGCCCTGGTCGGCTCGCTCTTCGCCGTCTTCGTCGCCATGCTGATCCTGCTGACCCCCAACATCGACGCGCCCCTGGCCGGCTTCGCCCTTGCCTTCTCGCTCGAGTTTGCAAACTCGGTCATGTGGACCATCCGCCTCTACGCAAACATCGAGCTCAACATGAACGCGGCCGAGCGCATCATCGAGTACACGGAGCTGCCGACCGAGACCCAGGAGGGCGAGCGCCCGCCCGCCGCCTGGCCGACCAAGGGCCGCATCGAGGTCGAGGACCTGGTTGTCGGCTACGCCCCGGACCTGCCGCCCGTGCTCAAGGGACTCAGCTTCACCGCCGAGGGCAACCAGCGCGTCGGCGTCGTCGGCCGCACCGGCGCTGGCAAGTCGTCTCTCACCCTGGCCCTCTTCCGCTTCCTCGAGGCTCGCTCGGGGAGCGTCCGCATTGACGGCTTGGACATTTCAAAGATCCGGCTGCACGACTTGCGGTCTCGTCTGGCAATCATCCCACAGGTAAGAAGATTCTCTCACGGTTGAAGGCGCAGATTTTTGGCGTGAAATGAAAAAAGAGGGGGAAAAAAGAAAAAAGAAAAAAGAAAAAGAAAAGTGGCAGCGATTAACACGCACATTCCAGGATCCTGTCCTTTTCTCTGGCACCGTCAGGTCCAACCTCGACCCTTTTGGCAACCACACCGACGGCGCCCTGCGCGACAGCCTGCAACGCGTGCACCTTGTCTCGGCCGACGACGAGTCGGGCCAGGCCGCGTCCACGGCTGCCAGCAGCCACCCGGAGCAGCCGTCGTCGTCGTCGTCGTCGACGACGGCCAACGCCAAGAACGCAAACATCTTCGACAACCTCGACTCGCCCGTCGCCGAGGGCGGGCTGAACCTGTCGCAGGGCCAGCGCCAGCTGCTGTGCCTGGCGCGCGCCATCGTGTCCCGCCCGCGCGTCATGGTGCTCGACGAGGCCACGTCGGCCGTCGACATGCACACCGACGCCCTGATCCAGCGCAGCATCCGCGAGGAGTTCACCGACGCCTCGCTCATCGTCATCGCCCACCGCCTCAGCACCATCGCCGACTTTGACCGCATCCTGGTCCTGAGCGACGGCGCCGTTGCCGAGTACGGCACCCCCCGCGAGCTCTGGGACAAGGGTCCGCAGGACGGAGCCTTCAGGGCAATGTGCGAGGAGAGCGGCGAGAAGGATAAGCTCAAGGACATTGTCTTTGGCACCAGGAGGTAAAAGCCGAGGCTAATGGGGAGGAGACCAGGGCGTATTAAAGTGATGCGCACTAGCCTACATGGCTGGTGGTGATGCGTTTGTTGCAGACTTGTCCGTTTGCATCTCTCGCCGTTTTCCCAATTTTTTTCTTTCCTTTTTTTCTATCTACAAACCTTTTCCTTCCTTCTCTTTTTCGTTCACCGCCAATTTCCTTCCATCAATCTGCATTTGAGTATACATGACTGGCCTGGGGAAAAAAATGAGGATGGAAGTTGGGAAAGGGCGGAGGGATCCAGGCATGTCCAACAAATGCAACCTGATTGATTTGATATCAACCGAATAAAATAACCAAGGCCTATGGTCTATCATATCCCAGACGTCATATCCATCCCACCACTTCGTAAACTCGTGTAAGCATCAAAATAACAAAACCGAAAAAGAAAAAAAAAGACAAGTAAAAACTAAGCCGCAGGAGGCAGTCTCAACTCCTCCCTCCCGCGGACCTCAATCAGACCCTCCTTGCCGCGGTAAAGATACCGCACCTGCAATACCTTTGTGCGCAGCGGCGCCGGGTCCCAGAAGCCTAGCAGCCTGCTCTTGCGCAGCCCCGCGGGGATCAGGAGGGAACCGGGGGCGTCATCGCCATGGCCGCTCTGCACGAGCGCGGCCACAGCGACGACGACATCGGCCACCTCGTAGTCTGAGCTGAAGGTGCTGGGCGACTTGATGGCGCCGGCAGCGATGGCCGCCACGAAGGCGTCGTCAGACGGCAGGTCCGGGACGCCGTACTTGGCGGCGAGGATGACGAGGCCGTTGCGGTCGCGCTCAACCTGTTGCCTCGCTTGCGCGCCCACGGCCAGCACGCTCGTCAGCTCGTCAGCCTCGGCGCGACGGCAGGCCACGTGGTCGGCGAGGTCGTCCTTGGTCATGGAGAGCATCGCGCGTTTCTTTTCCGCGTCCTGGGCCGCTGCCGCCACCGAGCGTCCGGCCTTGTTGCGGAGACGGGCGAGGTCGAGTGCCGCAAGGCCCACCATGGGCAGGAGGACGGACCAGAAGGCCAGGGGCGGTGTCACGAACGAGACTGCGTGGGGAATGCTGCCACGGCCGGTAGAAGGGTTGGTGCGCAGAAGCATCGGCAGCCTGAAGCGTTGGGCCAGGCGCGACCAGTAAAGGCTGAGGTGGAAGCTCGAGGGGCTCAGACCCACCTCGAAGCCCAGACTCGAGCGATTTCCGGCGCGGCGGAGGGCGCGGATAGCGATGTAGCCCCCGTAGAGAGATCCCATGTTCATGGGCAAGGCAGTAGTAGCAGGCGGCGTGCAGAGCTCAAGCTCGATATGGTAGGCCTTCGGGTCGAAGGGCAACAGGGAGGTCACGGCCCGAGGGATGGCAGATACCAGCTCGAGGCCATAGCGTAGGTAGCCGGCCACATATCCTGGCGTGGCGGCCACAGACACAGTCCAAGAACCGCTGCTGGCGTCGGCCGCCTCTGCGTCAAGACCCTTGAGTCCTCGGTCCGCGGGGCCGGTAAGCGGGCGGCCGGTCACTCCAAGCAACCCCAACTCGCCGGGTGCTAGGCTGGTGTATCCGACCTCCAATGTTGGCGCGACCCACGCCCGCAGCGCGGACGACGAGAGAAGCGCGCCAGACAAGCTTCTCCCCCACATGCGGTCCTGTCGGAGGCCACCGCAAGTTGCAGCGTCGTCGCTCAAAAACGAGTTCAAGAAAGAGAGCTCGCCACTGTCGGCGCAGACAAAGCCGGTACCGAGACCGACGCGGCGCTGCAGAGCGAGACCGGCCCTAGGCCGCCTCCACATTGACGGGGTAATAGGAGCCGTGATCATGACTTCCAGATCGAGGGGTTCTGCGCCGTTGCCGTCGTCAAGGTCGATGGAGTGAGCCACGCGTGTGATCAAAGCTGGCCCTGGCAGGAGGTCGAGCTCGTTCTCCAGTACCAGGACCCGTGACGGCTCGGGATCGGGCGTGGTCAGCGGGTCATAGGGGCTCCAGTCGCTATCGCGGAGGTGGACGCCATGGTGCTTGGGCAGGCGGACGATCTCGTTCTTCAGTCCCACCGTCACGAGAGGAGCGATCCTGCTGATAAAGAGCTGAGCCATGCGGTGCCGGGGAAGGGGCTCAGGGAGCAGTGGCTGGTAGCGGTCTGCCAGGAGCGGGGCGGGTACGCGGGAGAAGTCTCGCAAGAGACCATAGGAGTAGCCAGACACGGTAAGCTTGGGGGTAGAGAGCAGGAGTCGCGAGTCCTGGGCCGAGCAGTCTTCAGACTCGAGCCATTTCAGGCGCTGCAGCGCACCAACGAGAAGATGCCCCAGCGCAGTGAGCGGCACGGCGGTCGAGTGGCCGATGCAGAAGTCAAGGGGCTCAACGGCGGAAGATGGCGAGCCTGGCAGCGAAGAGGTCACAGGCATGGCGTCCAGCCTGATGGCCACGTCGTTGGACGATTCAAGTGCATCCATCAGCCGCCGCCTGCGCCTGGACCGGAGCAGCTGCTGTGCCTCAGCCGAAGATTCAGGCAGATGGCTGACATAGTCGTCGATGCCCGATAGCGAGGCCTGGCTAGCCCGCAACGCCAGCTCCTCAAGGTACTCGGCACGGCGGGCGGGCTCAACCAGCGTCTCGACGGCGGCCTGGACGGCTGCCAGATAGGCTGCGACGAGGTTGCGACAGTCGGCTGGCTGCAGCTCGGCGTCTAGAAGGCGGAAGAGCCGGGAGTAGGCGGCACGCACCTGGGCGGGCGATGACGGCGTCTGGCGGGGCAGGCACAGCAGCTCGAAGTAGTCCCGGCTGACGTAGCCGGGCGGCGGCCTCAAAAGACCAGGGGCCGCGTGCCGAGCGGGAGCGTCGTCGTCTTCATCCTCATTTTCGTCGTCCTCATCTGGATCGTACCTGGTGCGGGCGGCCGAGATGAACGAAGAGCCGTCGTCAAAGCCAAACTCGAAGACGCTTGCCGTGGTGGCAAAGCCCTCGTGGAGAGAGATGCGGTCATCGGCTTGGTTCTGGCTACGAGGCGGAACTGAAAGATTCTGCTGCTGGTGGTACTGCTGCTGCTGTTGTTGCTGGTATTGCTGATGACGGGGCTCGTGAGGAGACGGGGCGCGTTCATGGTCGACGTGCCTCGACGAGCGTGCCGAGGACGGGACTCGCTGGTCTCTCAGGCTGTCCCTGGCCCGCCGCGTGCGAGAGCTTCGCGATGAATGTTCCGGCATTGCGCAGAGAGTCTATCTACACGCACGCATGCATCCGCTGTTGGTGGGATGCCCGGCTGGCTGTCTGAGCTGATCGATGCACGCGAGTTGTACGCAGCCCACCAAGGAAAAAATCGGCTCGGCTTGTTTACTAGATGACCGCATCAGTGAGCGACCCCAGCGCTCTCGGCGATTTGATCTGTGCTGGCAGTGGGACGATGCTCCGCTTCCCTAGCAACTTGGGCCTAATTATACAAATTTTCAATTATAGCCCTGCCTGGATTTGGATTGGGGATGCCCCTTCAATTTCCTTGGGGCGGCGCCGGGCTGGACCCCGCGTCAGCCCATTTGGCGGAGAAGGAACGAGCTCGTCGAAATTGGAAGGTATTTGTGAGGCGGCTTCCTTTGTTGAATAGCCCAAACTGGAAAGTACCCAGTGTACACCTATACACACAGCTGCCAAACTCACATGCATGCATGTGCATACGTGCATACATACATGGGG